>PVJN01041924.1:0-18516 GCA_004026805.1 Lasiurus borealis | reverse complement strand
AAGACACACATAGGTGGCAGGGAGTAGCAGGAACACACACATAGGTGGCAGGGAGTAGCAGGAAGACACCCCCAGAGGTGGCAGGGAGTAGCAGGAAGACACCCAGAGGTGGCAGGGAGGGAGCAGCAGGAATACACACATAGGTGGCAGGGAGTAGCAGGAAGACACACATAGGTGGCAGGGAGCCGCAGGAAGACACACACATAGGTGGCAGGGAGGGAGTAGCAGGAAGACACACATAGGGCGCAGGGAGCCGCAGGAAGACACACACAGAGGTGGGAGGGAGTAGCAGGAAGACACACATAGGCAGCAGGGAGCAGCAGGAAGACACATCCAGAGGTGGCAGGGAGCAGCAGGAAGACACACATAGGTGGCAGGGAGTAGCAGGAAATAGCATAAAGATGGCAGGGAGTAGCTGGAAGAATAGGGTGAGACAGATTCTTCACTTTCTGGCCAGCCACCTTGTCAACTGTTTATTCTTTGAGTCCCTACTTCTGCTAGAAGCTGTGAATATAAAAAACAAAATAATCCAGTAGAATATGTTTTAAACACTTTACATTAACTACAACCCTAAATACATGCAGCTTTTTATATACAAGTACTGCTAAGCCATCTCCTCCTTCCAACTTGCCTGCTCCCCCAAAAGGTCTTGTTCTGTTTCAGTTCACTCCCGATCAGACCTTTTATTTTTTTAAATCAATATTTTTCCATTGATTTTTAGGGAGAGTGGAAGAGAGAAAGACAGAGAGAAAAGTGAATGTGAGAGAAACACATTGATTGGTTGCCTTTTGCACGTGCCCTGACCAAGGTCTGGGCCGGGGAGAAGCCTGCAGCCGAGGTACATGTCCTTGACTGTAATCGAACCTAGGATCCTTCCGTCTGCAGGCTGACACTCTATCCACTGAGCCACACCTGCCAGGGCCAAATCAGAATCTTTTTTTTTTTTCTTAAATATATTTTATCGATTTTTTACAGAGAGGAAGGGAGAGGGATAGAGAGTTAGAAACATCGATCAGCTGTGTCCTACATGCCTCCCCCCTGGGGATGTGCCCGCAACCAAAGTACATGCCCTTGACCAGAATCGAACCTGGGACCCTTTAGTCTACAGGCTGACACTCTATCCAATGAGCCAAACCAGTCAGGGCCCAATCAGAATCCTGAAATCATTTTTGACACCTTCTTCCCCACCCTTCACACCAATGTTGCCAAGTCCTGTCCACCTGTGTTTACTGTTCCTTGCATCCTGGTCTTCCCTTTTCATCTTCTTCTTTCACTGCCTTGTCCGGCCTTGTCATGATGTCTCTCACTAGGATTGGGTGACAGACCTGCCCTGCACATCTCATTTCCATTCCTTCTAACATGAAGATGTCTCTCCCTACAGGATTGCTTTCTTTATATCACTCCCTCACACAAATATCTGCAGAGCAACGTCCAATCCTTAAGCTTGACCTTTAAGGCTTTTGGCAATTTGGCTCTGTTTTACTTATCTGAACCTGTAACAGCAACTGGACTGGTTTCCTAAGCTCTGTCTCTTGGACAAACATGCCAAAGCTCAAACACACATAATTCATTGTCAATTACTGTGCCCTCTTCTGGTTTAACCGTGTCTCAGGGAGAGAAGAAGTGGACATACAAAGAGAATGCAGTTTCTGATTGGTGGGACAGGTGCCATTTCCCCACTGCGAATGACCTTTCCCTCCTATTCATTCTTAAGATCATGCTAACAGACCACCTCCTCTGGGAGGCCTTCCCTGATTTCACCTCTTCTGCTCTGTGCTAAGTAGATCAGTGTTCCCCTGAGATTTTGACTCAGTAATTTTGTGGTGGGGCCAGAGAAGGTACATTTATTTCAAACAGGTTCCGATAGCAGGGGCCTGGGGTCCTCAGGTGGAGTACTGCTGCTATGGATTACTGTCCTAGCATTTATTCTTCCACGTCACACTAAACTCCTTAAGAAAACATACATTCCATCTCTTTGCAGATCAGTCCCCAAACCCCACAGTTAATTGCAGGGCACACAGGAAGTGCTCTCTTTGACTGGTTCAGAGTATCTGCCAAGCATGTTCTTCATGGTGCTTAAGCAGTCTGCCAGAGGGGGAGAAAGGCAGACTGAAGGGAAAGAAAGTCACCGCAGAGCCGATCCCGGCTGGCACTGGCTCAGGTTTGCAGCCACGGGGCAATCCACAAGGGGGATCTACCTGCACTGGCTCCCTGGACTGGTGTGGAACTTTAAGCCCACTTCCCCTTCTCTTAGGCAGGTGAGGTAAGAGCCCAGCCAGCGTGACTCAGTGGTTGAGCGTTGACCTATGAATCAGGAGGTCATGGTTCCATTCTCAGTAAGGCACATGCCCAGGTTGTGGGATCCCAGTATGGGGGTGCAGAAGGCAGCCAATCAATGACTCTCATCATTGATGTTTCTCTCTGTGTGTGTTTCTCTCCCTTCCTCTCTGAAATCAATTAAAAAAATTATTATTTTTTTAAAATATATTTTTATTGATTTTTTTACAGAGAGGAAGGGAGAGGGATAGAGAATTAGAAACATCGATGAGAGAGAAACATCAATCAACTGCCTCCTACACACCTCCTATTGGGGATGTGCTCGCAACCAAGGTACATGCCCTTGACCTTTCTATACCCTTTCAGTCCGAAGGCTGATGCTCTATCCACTGAGCCAAATCAGTTTTGGCTAAAAAAAAAAAAAAAAAAGATTATTAAAAAAAAAAAAGAAATGTGGAGGAAGGAATTGACATTTATTGGACAATTATTCTCTGCCAACTTCTGGGCTGGAAGCGTGTAGATATCATCTCAGGGGGCCAGGGTAGTATGGTAAGTGGTCCCCCATATGCAAAACACTGCAGCCCAGGACACCCATGTTTTATGCTCCATTGCACAGCACAGAAGAGGCAGAAGTGTCTAGAAAAATTGGGAGGAAATGACTTTAACTGACTGGAGGTCAATTCTGTGTCCAGCTGAACTGTTTTAGATGCTTTCACCCACCTGGCCTCATTTAATGCCCACAGCAACCTGGCACAGGAGAGCTCACTGCACCCGTGTGAGAGGTGAGGCAACTGGCTCAGAGAGGTCAGACTGTTTGCCCAAAGCCACACAGCAGAGGACGGAGGAGAGGAAAAGCTGGCACTCCTGTCTGTCTGACCCTGAAGCCCATATGGTGTCCCAGCCCTGTCCTATGGCCACGTCCTGGGGTCTCTGCACAGCACACCATGGTCCCAGGTCCCCACATCCCTGGTCCCTGCCCACAACCAGTGTCCTGGTGGGCCAGGCAGCTGGGGCCTGGCGTCGGCTCTGTCCTTGCCTTGAGGACTGATTCAAGAATCCTCCTGGTTACTAAGGGTAAGAGGAGGAATTCGCAGAGCCTTGGAGCAGCCAGGCAGCGGGAGGGCCTGGGTGGCGGGCTTAGGAAGACTGCCTCCACCAGGTTACTGGAGGTGGAGCCTTGCAGAGGAAGCTTCCTGAGAAGCCCAGGGCTGCTCCCCCCACACAGACACTCCCCTTCATGGACTCTCCCAAAGACGGGCCTCCAGGATGCAGACCGCAGAGGGCAGACTAAGGGGAGGGGAGCGGGGCGGCTCAGGTTCAAGGTGATACATCGTACACACAGAGCCAGCCCGTCACTTGTGTCCAGACCCACCAACAGGGCAGCACATGTGCACAGAGGTCCCAAAGCCCCCACAAGGGCTGCTCACACCCACACTCCCACCCACCCATGGGGGTACAGAGGGTGCAACATGTACCAGCCACTTTGGAGGTACCACGGATTGTCAGGAAGGATGGGGAGAGTGGGTGGTATTTTCACCATTGCTGCCAGGCCCGCCTCCTGCTCCCCCAGAAGCTACCAGCTTGCAGCAGGAATCTCATCCAGAAAAGGGCTCTGGTTCCTTGGCTGTGATGTGTCCTATCCCCAGGCTCAGCCTTGTCCCCTCTGGCCTGTGCCCTGGAGTCTTGGAGGTGTGGAGTGGGGGAGAGGCTGGGGGTGGATGCCAGCGGGGGCGATGGCAGGCTGAGGGAGGACTGGACCGCAGAAGTCTGTCTGTCTAGGGCTTCTGGGCTGGCCTGGAGGTCAGAGGAGCTCAGGCCTCATGCTTTGCTGCACCTGGTGGTAGCCCAAACAGTGGGGGAAGGGCCTCATCTAACTCAGATCAGGATTCCCTGGCCTTCAAGGTGCCAGGAATGATGGTGCGAAACTGATTCCTGAAACACCAGAGGAGGTGATGGGGTTGGGTAGAGTGGTGGGCGCGGGAGATTCAGGCTTAGCTAGGGCTGACACCTGTTCCCAGCGACCCCATGGCTTGGACCCTTCTCTGGGGCTGGCTCCCCGCACAGAAATATTTCTCCTGCCCCAAATCTTTTCAAAGAGGTGTGTATGTAAGATGGGAGGGAAGAGAGGACAGGTGGACCAAGGCACTGGGACGCCTGAGAGGGAAGGGGAGCTTTGGGAATGAGAGATGACCCCAGCTGCCACCATGGTTGCAGAGGAACATTTTTGGGGAGGGTCACTGCTGTCCACACCATCCAGCCCACGTTCACAGGGGCCAGCATGCTGCCCCAGCTGGCCCGTCTGCTCATGTTGGAGAAGGGGAGAGTGGCCTGGCGACCTTACCGTCTGTGGGGGGCTGCCCACAGTCATCTCCACATAGTAGCCCTGACCGGACTTGCCCCTCAGGTTGTCCACCATCTCCACGAAGCTGCCCCTTTGGCCAGGCTCCTCGGGTTCCTCGGTGTCCCGGGGCAGTCGCAGGCCCAGGGGGGTGCCCCCTAACCCGCTCCGCAGAGGCAGCCGGATGCCAGGCTGGGCACAGTGGGTGGGCAGCACTGCCAAGCCCATCCACAGCAGGAGCCAGGGCAGTGCTGGGGCCATCGCGGCCCAGTCTCTAGGCCCTCAGGGCTCACTCGGGCCCACGTCCGTCCCTACGGTCTGACCCCTACTCTGGGTGCCGGTAGTTTCTCAGGAAAGCGAGCTGTGCAGCATCGGGGCTCCCGCAGGCCTTGGACCAGCCGGCCCAGCTGTGGGACTGCAGGAACGATCGGCAGAGAGAACGAAGGGGAGATGGGTCCCAGCTACATCTGGCCAGAAACGTGCAGGCTCAGCACAGGTCAGGGAGAGGCCGATCTGGGCCCCCCAGGGGCGCTGGAAGGGATGAGCATGGCAGGTCGGCAGTGCTGGTTTCCCGGGGCTCCTGGCAGGTCGGTGCAAGGAGAGGTGTGGGCTTGCAGCTGCACCGCTGATCAGGCCACCATCATCCAGCTCCCACTCCCAGGCAGGCTGGGCGGCGGAAAGACTTGTGGCGGTGGCTGTCAAGCCGAGGTTTCGCTGGTCCCTGGGATTGCTGGGAAGTGTAGTCTTCCCAGGCAGCAGCCAGCTTCCGGGGCTGGTGAGGGGTCTGGGATGCCCTCTGCTGAGCTGGAGTCCACCCTGCAGCACCTGGTGGGCAAGGTGGCCTTGGCTTTGATGGGGTGGGAGGACCCACTAGCATAGAGTGGTACTGATCTCGCATTCTGTCAGTCTTCCTCCTGCATTTATTAAGCACCAACTGTACGCCAGGCATTCTGCCAAGCCCTGCAGAATAAAGGCACATGCACCGCACAAAATGAGGTGGCGATTGATGTTATTAATATTACAACTTCGGAGAAAAAGTACACGGACAAAATTAGAAGAGAAGTCACAGGCTAGAAGATAACATTTGGCACACAATAGAGAGACAAAAAGTATACATTTCTATAATACAATGAGTCAATAACCTCCCCCAAACAACCTGGTAGAAATATGAATAAATAACGTAAGCAGGTAATTAATAGAAGAAATTCAAATGGTGAATAAACATGAAAAAAAGCTTAACTTCATTCATAGTGAAATAATGCAATTAAATAAACATTTAGATAGCATCATTATTCATTATTTTGCTTCTCATATTGGTAATAACTGGTGTGAAGTTGTTGGTTGGTTGGGCTATAAATTATTTTAGTCTTTCTTTTTTAAAAATTATTATATTTTTAGAGAGAAATTAGGCAATATTTATTAAAATGTAAAAGACATACTCTGAATGTCAATTCTAGAATTCTATACAGAAATAACAGTATTTCAAATACAAAATAACAGTATTTCAAAACAAAATAAGTGATTATCAATAAGTGAATGCGACATTCATTGAATAGAATGCTGTGAAAGCATTATAAAGAATAGAGTGCCGCCCCAGCCAATTTGGCTCAGCAGATAGAGCTTCTGCCTCTTGACTGAAGGGTCCTGGGTTCAATTCCAGTCAAGGGCACATGCCCAGGTTGTGGGCTCCAACGATCAATGATTCTCTCTCTCTCTCCCTCCCCCCCCCCATCAGTCCCCCTCTCCCTTTCTCTCTGAAATAAATTAAAATATGTTAAAAAAAGAAGAAGAAAAAGAAGAAGAAAGAATAGAGTGCCCTGGCTGGCATGGCTCAATGGATAGAGCATTTGCCCGCTTATCAAAGGGTCAAGGGTTCGATTTCTGATCAAGGGCACATACCAGGTTCAATCCCCATCCTGGTTGGGGAGCTAGCTGGAGGCAACCAGTTAATGTGTCTCTCTTACATTGATGTTTCTCTCTCTCCCTCTGCCTCCCTCCCTCTTTTCCATGCTGGAAAGACAATGGGAAAAAAATAGCTCGGGTGAGGATTAACAACAACAAGAACAGAATAGAGTAACTTGTGTGTATATATATTAATTATTGATTTTTTACAGAGAGGAAGGGAGAGGGAGAGAGAGTTAGAAACACCGATGAGAGAGAGATATCTATCAGCTGCCTCTTGCACATCCCCTACTGGGGATGTGCCCGCAACCAAGGTACATGCCCTTAACCGGAATCAAACCTGGGACCTTTCCGTCTGCAGGCCGACGCTCTATCCACTGAGCCAAACTGGTTTCGGCTAGAGTAACTTCTTTAAAAAGCAAATATTTTTGTTGATTTAAGAGAGGAAGAAATAGGAAGAGAAAGATAGAAACATCTATGATGTGAGAGAATCATTGATCAGCTGCCTCCTGCACCCTCCCACTGGGGACTGAGCCCGAAACCTGGGCATGTGTCCTGACCAGGAATTGAACTATCAAAGCACTGAGCCAGCCAGTCCTGAAGTAACTTCTTATGAAATTTATCTTGGAAACTGTTTAAGACATGTTAAATGCAAAGAGCCCATTATAGAACAGTAAGTATATTATGACCTCATTTCTATAAAAATTAAAAAGTATGCACATGTGCGTATACATGTCTGCGTAAAAAATTTACCTCCACATAAGCATGAAAAGATTTGATAGACAGGAACCAAAAGGGTGGGACTTATGTCTTCCTTCGTTTGCTCATTCATTCATTCAGCCAATGTTTTTGAGTGCTTACTGCATTCTAAGCATTGTTTAGGCACTGTGGATACAACAATAAAGTGGACAATACTCCCATCCTCATGCAGCTTACAGACAATAAAGGAATAAATATACAGTATTTCAGGTGGTGACATGCGTATGGAGAAAAAGCAGAGGAAGAAGGAACCTTGCAGTGTTATTTAGGGTGGATTGAAAGTGTAGAGGGAACATTTCACATCTTTATATAATTTTTTTTAAATGGCAGGATTAGTGAGTGTTTTTCTTTCTTTCTTTTTTAAAATGTATTTTATTGTTTTTTTACAGAGAGGGACAGAGAGAAACATCAATGAGAGAGAGACATTGATCAGCTGCCCTCCTGCACGCCCCCTACTTGGGATTTGCCCATAACCAAGACACATGCCCTTGACCGGAATCGAACCTAGGACCTTTCAGTCCACAGGCCTATGCTCTATCCACTGAGCCAAATTGGTTTCAGCTGTATATTATAAGTAAATAGCATGAAACAAGAATAAATGTTTTAACAGTGGAATTTCTGATCTGGAGGTATGGCATAAAATTTGAGACTGATGTGATGTTTTCCTTCCCTATCTTTGAAAAATCATCCCTAAGTACCCCTGACTGGAGAAGAAAATCTACTGTGTGAAATTCTGTCTCTCCTCCTCGCTTATTGGCATATTACAGTACATCCGTTGGTGTGTCATTTGTGTTATTTTCCCCCAAAGACTTGTTTTCTTAATTATGTTAGCCTAAGGGCATTTAAAAATTGGTTTGCATTTCTGAGTACAAACCTATAGGGCAACCTGATAAAACACAAATTGCTTATCTGTGTGAGGTAATCCCATTAATTTCACAATGACCCTTATTTTATTAGTCTTTGACAGAGCAAGGGACATGCTAAGGGACAAAAGTTAAGAGTTTTGACGCTATTGAAGTCAACCAAATTGATTGTAAGTTCTTAAACATAGGGACCAAGTCCACAAAAGGTTTTTTGAATCTCTGTTTTGTGCAAGGTTTGTGATGTAAACTGGTGAGCCCTTCAAGTTCCTTCCAGTTGGGTCTCTGGCTTCTCTGAGAAACTCTTAAGGAGAGTGGAAAGGAAGGGGGAGCGAGGATTTGTAATGTGCAGGCAGAATAAAGGAAGTACAGGCAGAACTGCCACAGCAAGGTTTAAAGTTAAACATGAGGACTATATTCTGGAATCTGGTTGGGGATCAACTGGAACAACAACCTGGTTTCCTCATTCTGCAATCAGCCCTGAGTGTCGTGGGACTAGTTTCGGGGGTTAGAGAGAGCTAGATGTCTCCCCACAATGGGCCTTATCAGGAGCTTCTCCAGGTGTGCCATTTTCCTTTTCAACAAGTAATGTGACTGTGGGGAATTGTAACCCACCCACCATTTTTTGACACTATTTCTGTAAAAGCTGACTCTAATCTGTAGTGTGTAGAGAAACAGCCTGCTTGTGTAAGAATCCTAGGAACTAACTTCAAAAGATGCACTCTGGTCTTCAGTTATTCCAGTTTGGGAGACTAGCTGACCTTCAACCATAGAATGAGAAGGATAAAGAACCAGAATGATGTAGAATCAGGATGACGCACATCAGACCATCACTTAACCAGTTTCAAGATCCTTATCAGAATGGACTGTGCTGGCCTGCACGCAGAGAACTTTTCAATCCCCTCCCCTTGATCTCTTTGTTCTGCATTGACTCTCCTCCTTATGAAAACCTCTGCCTGAACTAAGATGCAGAGATGGTCTTTGGGGCGAGTCCCCCAGCACTCAGACCTCTTTCCGTTTTGCTAGCATCTGTCTCACGAGTTTGGTTTTCATGGTGCAGGCAGCAGAACTTTGATTCTGGTTATAGTAACATCTCTTAACTTTCCTGTTGCCCAGTTTTCAGATTTATAATGTCCAGAGTTGTCTTTGCTACTCTTAACCTTCTCTAGGAGGTTGAGAACATTATGAGAGAAAGATTTTTGTTCTCTGTGTAGGCAAAACTAAAGCTCTTAGGAGTTATATTAGCAGCAACCCTTCAGCCAAAGAGGGTGTGCAGAGGGGTTATACATTGTGTCACTCTTTTTCCTCTTAAATAGTCTCTTCAAAAATAGTTAGGACAGATATTATCCCCAATTTGCAAATATGTAAACTGAGCCCATACTCTGGTGAAAAGATGAACAGTAGAAACTAGACTCTTAACTCCGTGTTAGGTGCTCATTGATTTAATCAGAGCACAAGGCAGCCATTCTTTTTTGGGGGGTGGGGAGAGGATTTTGAGTGTTCTATTACCTTATATTCACATTTCTGTTGTTTATTAAAGGCTTATGGGTTGATTATTTATGATCAATGCATTGTTCAACTGATATTAATCACACTACTAAAAAGTGATAAGGAATAAATTGCTCTAGTTAATTCATGTTACTATAAAAGCAGTGAATGCGCCTTTCCTGCCTGTGAAGGAATTCCCCTCATAACTAAATTCAGAGCTTTCTTTTAGCCCCTCGCTGAGCCACATCGATTATCTTGGACTAAATCTCCCATTGTGCAATGGGAAAGGTGCATCAATCTTCCGTGATCTGACAGGACTCCTAACCAATCCAATGATAGAATTCTTATTCTGTGACCTATTGACTCCGGGTAGAGGCGGACTCTCAGTTGCTACGTTGTTACCTTTCCCGGAAGTGGCTGTGGGCCGCTGCAGGGCAACACCCCGGCGTCCCTGGAAGCGGGGAGTGGGGAAGCCGGGGTGGTGCTGGGAAGTTGGGCAGAGCCGAGAGCCCTCGCCCGGAGTCTCTGGCGTGGGGGACAGGTGAGGACGTTCCCGTAGGAGGGCTCGGGGACCGGGAGAGGAGGGAGCGGGAGAGTCGAGGCACTCTCGGGTGCCAACGAGCGGGTGTGCACGAGCGTGGGCGTGGACTGCAGGAAGAAGTGAGAAAGGCAGGCGGGCCGAGTGCATCTGCCGCGACCCCGGGAGCAACGGGGGCCGGGCCGGGAGGGACTGCGGCCGGTCCGGAGCGGGCGGCGAGAGCTTGCGCTCGTAGACCTGCCTTGCTCGGTGTGAAGGCCGCCTGCGATCCTGGCGTGGATACCTCTCTTGTGGGAAAGCTTCCTCGGGCCGACTCTAGGGTTAGCCAGACCCTTTCCTGCTTTGCGGCGGCTGGGAAGTTAGAAAGTTTTTGGTTTTCTTTTTTTAAATTTTCTTTGCATTGATTTGAAAAAATCTACTTCTCCTACTGCCCTCACTTGGCTTCCAAGATTCCTCCCTCCTGATTTTTTTCTTTAATCTTCCTCCCAGGGGTATGTTTTTATGGATTTGAGAGCGGGGAGGGGTAGGGAGGAAGAAAGAGAAACATTGATTGGAGAGAAAGAGAGACATCAATTGGTTGCCTACCAGGGGAGAGAGGGGGAGAAGGGAGAGGGGGAGGGAGGGGAGAGAGAGAGAGAGAGAGAGAGAGAGAGAGAGAGAGAGAGAGAGAGAGAGAGATGATCAATTGGTTGCCTCCCAGGACTGAACCTGTAATCCAGGTATGTGCCCTGACTGGGAATGGACCCTGCAACTGAACCAGCAACCTTTCCTAGGGGCTCCAGTTGACTGAGCTACCCCCTCCGGGCTCTCCTGGTCTAGCAGCCTTCCTTAGTTGTCTTTGCAGCCCTTTCATTCTACTTACCACAGCCAGCTCTGGGTGACTTCACTCAGAGGTTCAGTTACCATCTATTTAATGGCGATTCCCACCAACTATGGCTCCAACCAGGCCTCTTTCCTGAGTTCAGATATGTTTAGATCTGCTTACTGGTCATCCCTAACTGCACCTTCCCTAACCTTCCTGGTCCCCAGGTCTGTTTCTCCTCTTGTTCTTCCTGTCTCAATGGAGGATTTCACCATTCACAGCCAAGTTGCACCTGGAATTCCTCCAATACTTGCAGCAAACATTTGCTGGGAATGTCCTCTCTTCCAGGTGGCATGCAAGGTGTGCTGTTGGCAAGGTGTAGAAATGAAAAGATAACTGTGAACAGGATACTGGCTTAAATGCTCTGACTTCCCACCTCTCTCTCCCTCCTTTAGTGTAGACATCAAGTCCAGTTATTCTCCTAATATCCATAGAATCTGGCCATTCTCACAACCACTACTTTAGTTCTTGCCTGTGCTTTCAGGATAACTGCCTCCGTGGTCCCTCTGCCTCTGATCTTGCCCTCCTCGAATTAGTGCTTACACAACTGTCTTGATGATGTGAAATTCCATGACGACTCTCCTCAGGCACAGGACACAGTCCTTTACAGGGTGCTTCTTGCACTCTGGTCATGTCAGAGTGGTTTGGGCTTAGTCTTTGGAATCACATGCACGTGGGTATGCACACGTTTTGCTGTGCCATTGACTAGCTGCGCACCCATGGGCAAATTGTGTTTTACTTAAATCAGTGGTTCCCAACCTGTTTTTGGCCATGCCCCACCTAAGCATCTCTAAAATCCTGATGCCCCCACCCCATGACATAGAATTCTTATTATTCAGGTGGAGGAAGCCTAAAAGGCCATTAACTTGGTCTAAACAAGCTTCCAAAGAACATGGCATCCATGAAAGAGAAAAATAAAAGAACAAAAGGACAGGTGAAGTACTGAGGAAGAAATCACATAGAAATTGTTAAAAAAATAAGATGAAATGACATGAAAAAATAGCGAAGTTTCAAAACATAGAGAACTGAAATGCATAAATATGTCACAATGTATGTTAATAGACTGTATATGAGGCCCCTAGAACCATAAGAAATGCAAAAACTTCACTATTAATAACTTATTCTTGAATTGCCTCCACTGTGGGGTCTGTGCCCCATTGGGAACCACTGATTTAAACCTTGCTGAGACTCAGTTTCCTTATTTGAGAAATGACAATAATCTCTTCCTAGCTGAGAGGAGGATAAGGTGAAGTGATGTGTGTAAAACATTAGTGCAGTTCTTGGAATGTAGGCAGTGTTCAGTGATTATAAACTTGTCACAATGAATTCTCTGCACCCATATTCTTTACTGCCCTGCCTTTGTGCATGCTGCTGCTTCTGCCATACATTCGCCTGCTCCCTCTCCTGGGGAGCTGCCACTTATCCTTCACCACCACTTCCACGGTCCTCATCTTCCAAAGTAGGTTTAGTTGCCCTTTTGTGTCCCATTGTATTTTGTTACTTTAATGTGCTTAACATTTTATATGATCACCAGAGCCCTGGTGCATGAATTCGTGTACGGGTGGGGTCCCTTGGCCTGGCCAGCGATTGGGGCTGCTGGGGGCTGTCCCATCCAATGCGGGGTTGGGAGGGTGGGGGAGGGGAGAGGGGTTGTGGGAAGTTGGCTGATCAGGGCTCGCCAGCTGGGGGAAGGGGCCGTGTGAGGTTGGCTTGCCGAGGGAAGTTGGTTGTGGGAGTGCACAGACCATTAGGGGGAAGCTCCTGTGTTGAACGTCTGTCCCCTGGTTGTCAGTGCATGTCATAATATCTGATCAACCAGTCGCTGGGTTGACCGGTCATAATGGTCACTTAGACTTTTATATATGTAGATGTCTGCATGCTTTTGGCTTCCCAACTAAGTTGAGCTGGAGTTCAAGCCCATGTATAACCAAGTTTGTAGCCCTAACAGTGAGCACAGTGCTTGACCCAAGCTAGGTGTTCAGTAGCTGGTTATTGGATGTCTGAATGGTCTTTTTTTGTTGTTAATCCACACCGGAGGATATTTTCCCATTGAGTTTTAGGAAGAGTGGAAAAGAGAGGGAAAGACAGAGAGAAAAATTGATGTGAGAGAAACACATCGATTAGTTGCCTCTTTCATGCACCCCGACCAGGGCCCAGGCCGGGGAGGAGCCTGCAACCAAGGTATGTGCCCTTGACTGGAATTGAACTCAGGACCCTTTGGTCCACAGGCTGATGTTCTATCCATGAAGATAAACAGGCTAGGGCTAAGTGGTCTTAATTGATACTCCCTCGTACTGGGTTTGTCTTCTGGAACAATGTAAAATAAGGCCTTTAAGAATGTGCATTGTACAAAATAGATCCAGAGACATGGAAGCATGTAAAGGACTAACGAATTTCAGAAGGAAGGGAAAGGGCAGGAAGAAATTAACCAAAGATCTTATATGCATTTATGCATATTGCTCTGAAGGCCTGGGGTGGGGACGAGAGTGGGGAGGAGAGGTCAATGGGGGGGAAAAGAGGGATATTTATAATACTTTCAACAATAGTTGAAAACAATAAAATTTTAAAGAAGTGAATTGTAATAACAATGACTAACAATTACTAAGATCTTAATGTATTTTAAGTATTTTACATGTACTGAATCATATCTCTCCCAACCCTTTGAGATAGATATTGGTATTATCCTCATTTTACAAATGAGAAAACTGAGGCAATTTGCGCAGCTGGTAAGTGGTAAAGCTGAGATTAAACCCAAGAATGTTCTAAGACCTGTGCTCATTGCCACTATATAATCAACTCTTTGTCTTCTGCCTTCTCCCCAAGGCCTTTTCCAGTAATTTATTCCCCCCTGTGGTGAACTTCCTTTAAAATTGTTCAAGCACATTCGAAGGAATAAATATGCAGGGAACTGTAATTGTGCATGTGTGCAGGCGTGTGTGTGTGCATGCTTTGTTAGTATTCACATGTACAAACTGTTGGCCCTGATGACAAATCAACAGCATTAGGAAGGTAACTGATGCCCAGGGAAATGAGAGGAAACTTCTTAGGAACTGATTTTTAGGTTAATATGGGCAAGACCTTTTCATAGTTAATCCTATATAATAAAAGGCTAATATGCAAATTGTCCCCTCAACTGGGAGTTCCACCAGGGGGTGGGGTGGCCAGCCAACTGCCCATGGCCCCTCCCTTGGCTGGCTCAGCCTGATTGGGGCAGGCTGGCCAGACCTCATCTGTGCATGAATTTATACACTGGGCCTCTAGTTCTATATACTATAATAAAAGCCTAATATGCTAAGTGTCCAACCATTTATTTGAACATTTGACCAGTCACTATGATGTACACTGACCACCAGGGGGCAGATGCTCCAACTGGTAGGTTAGCTTACTGCTGGGCAAGATGGGCCAGATTTGTCCTGGAGCTCTCCCACAGTCTCTCCCTGGCCCTGATTGTGCACCAGTGGGGTCCCTTGACCTGGCTTGTGCCCTTTTACAATGCGGAACCTCTCAGGGGATGTCGGATCCCCAGGCCAGGCTGAGGGATCCCACCAGTGCATGAATCTGTACACTGGGGCCTCTAATCTATATATATAAAAGCCTAAGTGACTGACCATTTGACTGGTAGCTGTTAACACACACCACCAGGGGGCAGATGCTCAATGCATAGGCATGGAAACATGAAACAGACTGATGAATTTCAGAGGGAAGGAAGTGGAGGGAGGGTGGAAAGAGATTAACAAAAGATCTTATATGCATACTAGAGGTCTTGTGCCGGAATTGGGCCGAAACTGGCAATCTGACACCCCCCGAGGGGTCCTGGATTGGGAGAGGGCATAGGCCAGGCGGAGGGATCCCAGCAGTGCATGGTTCGTCTAGTACTTCTATAGCTATGGAATTGGCAATAACATTAGTAAAACTGCTCAGGTATTGTGTAGCAGGAACTATGCTAGGTATTTTGTAAGAAGTATCTCATTTCATCCTCAAACCTTTTGATGTAGATTACCATGAGTGTTTCCATTATACACATGAGGTGAAAGGCCTTGCTTAATTTGCCTATGGTCATACAACTGGTAAGGGAGAGAGCTGGGATTTGAATTCAGGTATTTCTGGCCTCGAAGCTGGTCCTTAGACCACTATGCTGTCTGTCACAGAATAGAGAGGACGATTTTGGCATGGGAGGGATAATTAGACCAAAGGTCTTTCAGGTTTTCTGACTGATTCCTTGGTTCTATGTAAGTGGTTTATAGCAGATAGAGCCTCTACAGTTTATATACTTTATTTTGGGCTTGGTCAGAAAATGCAAAGGAAAAAGGAGGCCTGGCTCTCATAAGTTTGTGGTTAACAGGGAGGAGAACATGTTCCCATGAAAAAAAGTAATATTGGGAGTAATATGTCTATGAACACATAAAAACTGGGTCCTTACTCCTGAGGAGGTTATGCCTTCATGGGAGTGGCTGAGGTTAGCCAGGGAGAGCTGCCTGGAGGAGGTATATGAGCCACTTTTTTTTTTCTAGATTCTAGGATTGGCAGAAGATGGATGGGTACAATTGGATGACCCTTCCCCTACAATTGTTATGGCTCATCTAGGGTGTCGGGCCTGGTGGCAAGTAGAAATCATCACATTTCATCTGGCCTGTTGGTAAGTGCTATGTAGAGGACATTTTTGATGGTTCTGAAGTCATGTGGCTACTATGATTGGCATTCTCAGGCTTGGAAGGGAATGTTAGGACCCGTGCCATGTACTTGGAGTAGCGGATCTTGGGCTGTTATCTTAGACATTTCATGTTCCCTGTTACACTTAAAGTTCAGGTTATCGTGACCTCTCACCTACACTAGCTCACGGTTTCTTATTAATCTCTCTGCAGCCACTTGGATTTTCTCCCTTCTAATCTAGCCTCCATTCCAGTCTGCTTTCCCAATGGCTGCCAGAGTGATCTTTTCAGAAGATATATCTAAAAAAACCCCCACGTTTCCTGGCTTTCTTGTTATAAAGGCCCAGTTCTTGGCATGGCGTGGCTTCCATCCATGTCCTCAGCAGCATCTGCAGCCATGCTGCTGCTTGCTTGGTGTGATTTCCTGTTGCAGGGCCTTTGCACGTGCTGCTGGTTCTGTTGGAACACCTTTCCACACTCTCTGTTCAGTGAATATGTACCTGTCCTTCAGTCCTCAGCATAGGCTTTAAGTCAGGTTCATTTCCTCCAAAGCTCTGACCTCGTTTATAATTGTACATTTATCTGTGACTTTGGGATGTTTGTCACTCTCCTTCTTGAGGCCATAGCCATGGGGAGTAGCTTTTATCACAGTCATAAAGTAAATGCAGCTCCCTGCATAGTGCTCGAATAAGTAAGTGATCTCTGGTAGCCATTAAATAAATACGATTTCTCTTCCCACCACCTTCCTCAGTCTGATAGTTCCTGCTCTTTTCACCTTGTCCCTGCCCACTCTTTTCTGGATCTAGACAAGGTGAGGAAAGAAGATAGAAAATAACCCACACTTAAAAAATTTTTTTTCTGGCAGGTTTGTTTGACAGTTAAGTGATCCATGAATTCAGATTTCCAAGACCTTTCTGACCTTTAAGTAGTTTAACATGGATAACTATGTATATAAGCTAATTTGGCACTTTGGTGGGAGGACAGAGATTTTACCTGCCTGTGCTTTTCTAGAGGTGGGTAACATTTCTCAGATGCAGAATTTCTCTGAGTGGCTGACACAAGGCCTGTATACCGCCTATTGGAGTGACTAATTCTCAGCCTGCTGTTCAGGCCACCCTTGGTTCTTCTCTCCCCAGAGATCTTCCCTTCTCCTCTCCTCGAAACTCCAAGGATTAGACTCCTTAAGCCCCAGACAGTGGCCATGTGCACTGCTCTTGTTTTTTCTGGCTCTGCTTTGCAAAATCCATGTGTGTAGAGTCTGGAGTTTTAGGTCTGCAAGGCGTCCTTGGGCTCCTGTAGCAGAGGCCAGATTCCCATGGGGCCCATGCTTGCAGAGGGAGAAGATGCTGCTTTCATTAGCCTGCCTTCCTGCCATGCTGCTTGGTGATGCCTTGGGAGTAAGAGGTGGCAGAACCTGTTCCCTGTGCATCCTAAGGCCAGACACCTTGCTTGCCCATCCCTCAACTGCCAGGTTACAGAGGGGGCCTCGGTAATGGCCCCTCATGGATCCCATGCCATGGATCAGGATTCCTCTCTGGGAATCTTGGAGCAGATTCAGAAAGACCAGGCCTGGCCATTTCCTGGGCGCACGGTGCAGGCTGCTCCCAGCTCTGTGCGGACAGCATTTTCTGCTCCCAGGGGCTGTCCTGAACACTCTTCTGGGATAGTGGCAGCCGCTGGAGAGGTCAGGAGCTGCTCCTCAGACTGCTGTTGGTTGCAGCTGTGGCTGGCACCTCCTATGTGGTGGACACAGTCAGTAGGGGCTGCAGCAGCTACTCTAAGGGCAACTTGTCTCTGTGTTATCGGTTTCCAGTGAAGGCGCTGCTGTCCGGGAGGGTGGCGTGACCTTGGGGTCCCAAAGTGGTTACATGGATGGGAAAGGAGCAGTTCCAGAATGGCACCAGTTTGACAGTTGAAGAATTTGGCACCATCCTGCCTCCAAAGCTAGAAACCTTGGATTCCAGTTGGACTCATCTCCTGTTGCCTCTCTCACCCTCATCCTATTAACATCAACACATCCCTCGCATCTGTCCCTTCCCTTCCATTCCTGCTGCTTCTGCCCTAGTTTAGGCCTCATCTTCTCTCACTTGGATGGCAGCCTCCTCAGTGGTTTCTGGAGCCCAGTCTCCTTTCTCTAATCCAGCCCTACCATTCCTGCCAGGGCTCTCATCCTAAAGAAAGGCCACCCTGTCACTTCCTTCACTGAAGCCCAAAGGGACTCCATCTCCCTTTGCTACAGGGCAGAATCAAGGCTCTCATACATGGTCTACCCAGCTTTCCACCTCTGCACCCGCCACATGCTGGTGCCCAGCTCCAGAAGCGGTCTGTGCGTGGTGTTCCCGTGCTGGCATAGCTCTTCACTCTCAGGCGCTGGCAGACTACGCTCCTCCTCTCCAGTACTCAGAGCAGGTGTGCTTTCCCTCTGCCTGGCACTACTGTTGAAGTTGAGTGCACTATCTTCACTGGAAGGTGAGCTCTCCTAGAGCACTGTTGGGTGTAAATAGCACCCTTGTTGAGATGGTGTGACATGGGGGCAGTTGGTATCTGGCGGGTGTCTGTGGGGCAGTGTGCGTTGTGTGCTGTTGGTTACTTTGGTCACTAGGGTTTTCCAGCCAGGCTTCTATGCTGTTTGTTCTTTTTTTTTTTTTTTTAATTAAATCTTTATTATTCAGACTATTACATTTGTTTCTCTTTTTTTCCCCTCCATAGTACCCCTCCACCCAGCTCCCACCCTCCCTCTGCCCTTAGCTCCCTCCCATTGATCTCATCCATAGGTGTATGATTTTTGTCCAGTCTCTCCCTGTATACCCTTCACCCCTTTCCCCCTAAGAATTAACAGTCCA
>PVJN01041923.1:0-18499 GCA_004026805.1 Lasiurus borealis | reverse complement strand
TGATGATGACAATGGTGATGCTGCTGCTGACAAGGGTAATGATGACAGTGGTGATGATGATAATGGTGATGCTGAGGATGATGGTGGTGATGGTGATGATGACAATGGTGATGATGATAGTGGTGATGCTGAGGATGATGGTGGTAATGGTGCTGATGGTGACAATGGTGATGATGATGATGATAATGGTGATGATGATGATGATGACAGTGGTGATGATGACAATGGTGATGCTGCTGCTGACAATGGTAATGATGACAATGGGGATGATGACAGTGGTGATAATGTTGATGATGAGAGTGGTGATGATGGTGATAGTGATGATGATGATAATAGTGATGACAATGGTGATAATGACATTGATGACAATGGTAATGATGATGAAGGTGACAATGGTGATGATGGCAATGGTGATGATGAAGGTGATAATGGTGATGATGGCAATGGTGATGATGATAATGACAATGGTGATGATGCTGATAGTAATGATGACAATGGCAGTGATGATAACAGTGGTGATAACGATGATGATGATGATGATGATGACAGTGGTAATGATGGTGATAATGGTGATGCTGCTGTTGACAATGGTAATGATGACAATGGTGATGCTGATGTTGATGGTGACAATGGTGATGATGATGATGGTGATGATGATGACAGTGGTGATGATGATGATTGTGATGCTGCTACTAACAATGGTGATGATGACAATGGGGATGATGACAGTGGTGATAATGTTGATGATGAGAGTGGTGATGATGGTGATAGTGATGATGATGATGATAATAGTGATGACAATGGTGATAATGACATTGATGACAATGGTAATGATGATGAAGGTGATAATGGTGATGATGGCAATGGTGATGATGATAATGACAATGGTGATGATGCTGATGCTGATGGTAATGATGACAATGGCAGTGATGATAACAGTGGTGATAACGATGATGATGATGATGATGACAGTGGTAATGATGGTGATAATGGTGATGCTGCTGTTGACAATGGTAATGATGACAATGGTGATGCTGATGTTGATGGTGATAATGGTGATGATGATGATGGTGATGATGATGACAGTGGTGATGATGATGATTGTGATGCTCCTACTAACAATGGTGATGATGACAATGGTGATGATGGTGACAATGGTGATGATGATGATGACAGTAGTAATGGTGATGATGGTAATGATGATGATGACAGTGATGATGATAATTGTGATGCTGCTACTGACAGTGGTGATGATGACAATGGTGATGATGATGTTGATAATGGTGATGGTGATGATGGTGATGATGGTAATGATGACAATGGTGATGATGATAGTGATGATGATGATGGTGATAATGGTGATGGTGATGATGGTGATGGTGATGATGGTGATGGTGATGAAGACAGCAATGATGATGGTGATAATGGTGATGATGACAATGGTGATGATGATAGTGGTGATGATGATGGTGATGATGGTGATGGTGATGATGGTAATGATGTTGAAGACAGTGATGATGATGGTGATAATGATGATGATGACAGTGGTAATGCTGATAATGATGATAATAATGATGATGATGATGATGATGGTGATGGTAATGACAATGGTGATGATGACAATGGTGATGATGATAATGGTGATAGTGATGATGGTGATGATGGTAATGATGATGAAGATAGTGATGATGATGGTGATAATGATGATGATGACAGTAGTGATGATAATGATGATAATGATGATGATGATGATGATAATGGTGATGATGGTGATGGTGATGGTGATGATGGTGATGGTGATGATGGTGATAGTAATGATGACAATGGTGATGAAGATAGTGGTGATGATGATGATGATGGTGATGGTGATGATGGTGATGGTGATGATGGTAATGATGAAGACAGTGATGATGATGGTGATAATGATGATGATGACAGTGGTGATGATGATAATGATGATAATAATGATGATGATGATGATGGTGATGATGGTGATGATGGTAATGACAATGGTGATGATGATAGTGGTGATGATGATGATGATGGTGATGGTGATGGTGATGATGGTAATGATGATGAAGACAGTGGTGATGATGGTAATAATGGTGATGAAGATGATGACAATGGTGATATTGATGATGAAGATAATGATGACGACAATGTTGACAACGGCAAAGATGGCGATGATGAAGATGATGGTAACTCTGCTTCTGCTGATCAGGATTATAAAAAAAAAATTTCCTCTTTGTTTTAAGATATTGGTTTTCAAAGTGTGATTCCCTATCACAGTATAAGCATCTGGACTTGTTGGAAATGCAAATCCTTACACCCCACTCTGGGCCTACTGAACTAGACACGCTGGATGGGACCCGGCAGTGTGGTTCTTAATAAACCCGCAGGGTAATTCTGATGAAAAGTAACGTTCAAAAGCCACGGCTTTAGGATAAGAAGGAAAGGGATTGGACTAGCCTCAGGGTTTCTTCTGGTGGCAAAGTTACTCTAAAATCGCACACCTATAATTTTCCAACTGATGTCGTTTCACTGTCTGTAAAAAAAGAATCAGGCCTCACAGATTCCACACAGATGACTTTCTGATCTAATCACTCAGGGACACAAATGGCAATTTTCTCTCAAATAAGTGTTTTGTGGTGATGGATGGGCCTGGTCGCCTATATCCTAAAGCCAGTGACTGTTAATGATGTCCTTTCAATGGCCCCAGAAGAGTCCTGTCTTGCCCAGCAATCCAGTTCTGATTGGGGGAGGTTCCTGCACCTGGGCCTGGTGTCCCGCTAGCTAATTCCCAAACGCTCTTTTGCTGATGTCACTCATCAATGTTGCACTCTCCTCCCGGCCACACCCTACGTGGAACGGAGGACCTCTCCTCAGGCAGCTGCCCCTGCAGAGGGGCTGTCAGGCCAGGATGAGCGGTTTCCTGAGAGCAGGAGGCCAAGGTCAGCACCACAGATCTGGGTTCGGAGCCCTCTCCGCGCTGCTGGGCAGACACAGAGACTGGGCAGGCCGGTTAGACTTCAAGTCAGATAGACCAGCGGTCAGCAAACTCCTTAGTCCTCAGAGCCAACTGTCAACAGTGCAACGACTGAAATTTCTTTAGAGAGCCACATTAAAAATTTTTTTTTAAAATATATATACAGTGGTACCTCGAGATACGAGTTTTATTTGTTCCGTAATCTTGAGGCATGGGAAACGATGAGATGCTCGAGTTGCGGTAAATGGGTGGGTCATGTGTAGGCGGCTGATCCGCGCAATTACTCGTATCTCAACTGTTGCTTGTATTTCAAAGCAAAAATCGCTCGCTCGACGGCTGGTATCTCAAAGATCTCGTATGTTAGGGCACTTGTATCTCGAGGTGCCACTGTATTGATTGATTTTTGACAGAGAGGAAGGGAGAGAGATAGAGAGCCAGAAACATCGATGAGAGAGAGAAACATTGATCAGCTGCCTCCTGCACGCCCCCTTCTGGGGATGTGCCTGCCACCGAGGTACATGCCTTTGACCGCAATCGAACCTGGAACCTTTGAGTCCACAGGCTGACGCTCTCTCCACTGAGCCAAACCGGTCAGGGCGAGCCACAATTTTTAAACTTAAACTTCTTCTCACACCACTTCTTCAAAACAGGCTCTCCCAGGCCGTGGTATTTGGTGGAAGAGCCACACTCCAGGGGCCAAAGAGCCACGGGTGGCTTGCGAGCTACTGTTTGCCAACCATGGAATCGGACCCATCTGACCAGCCCCTGTGACCTACTGCATCAAGCTCTATCAGACAGGGTCGTTTCCGTTCCATGTCGACCGTACGTATCAGCCAGACGGAACCAGAGATAGAATGGGGCCTAGGAACAGCCCAATGGGTCTTGCTCGGCGGCAGGGGGTCTGCCGCCAGAGGACCTGCGAGTGTGGAGAGGGGGGAAACCACCGGGCTTCCCACACCCACAAAGAGGGCCCCGCTCCCTTCCCACTTCCTGTCCCAGCCCCTTCCTTCCTTCCGCCCTGAGCCCCGGAGGAGAGGGCGCCCACGACCCTCACCTGAGCAGACGGCCCCGGCGTCGTCCTCGTGGCCACAGTCGTGCGTGAACCAGGAATCGTGGGCGCACAGGGCCAGGTGGCTCTCCTCACCGCGGCAGTGCACGTTGTCCAGGAGGATCTTCCCGAAGCCCGGCCCGAAGTGGGCGCCCCGGGGGGCCGACACCGCGCGGCCGCAGCCCAGCTGCCGGCACACCACGCGGGCCTCCGGCAGGCCCCAGCCGTCCCCGCACACCGAGCCCCAGGCGCCCTGGTAGAACACCTCCACGCGCCCGGAGCACGGCCCCGTGCCGTTGGCCAGCCTCATCCTGGGCGGGTCGTCTGTGGAAGCCAAAAGAGAGGCACGTTTTTGGAAATTATTTCTATCTCTGGGGACACGCGCCCGTTGTGGGATTTAATCAAAAAGATTCGGCACCGCAGGTGTGAAAAGCAGTAAAAACTACCCCTAAATCTTCATAGCTCTCAACACAGACACATCTCAAAACCGTGGCAGTGAGTGAAGAGTACAAGGGAGTGGATGACAGATGGGGACCGACATCCTCGGTGTGAGAGAAAGACACAGAATAACGCACCCAGGGTTGCACACTTCCTGTTTGTAAAAGCCTTAAAACGAACGACACGGAGTGGCCAGATGAGGATGCTCTCTGAACACATAATCATCTGGCCACTCAGCGTCTATCCTCTAGAATACAAGGTTCATATGCAAATTGTCCCCTCGACCAGGAGTTCCACCAGCAGGCAGGCCAGCCAACTGCCCATGTCCCCACCCCCTGGCCAGGCTGGTCGAACCCCATTCATGCACAGATTCATGCACCGAGCCTCTAATACACACACACACACACACACACACACGCACACACACTCACACACATACATTGAGTGCCAGATTATCATGTGGTCAGAGATCATCATCATCTGGCCACTCTCTGTCTATCCTATAGAATAAAAGGCTAATATGAAAATGGTCTCCATGACCAGGAGCTCCACCAGCAGGCAGGCCGGCCCACCGCCCACGGCCCCTACCCCTGGCCAGGTGGTCGGATCCCCACCCATGCACGGATTCATGCACCAGGCCTCTAATACACATACACACACACACACACTGAGTGGCCAGATTGTCATGCGGTCAGAGATCATCGTCACCTGGCCGCTCCGTGTAGAACCACACACACCACATCCGGGAAAGAGCTCCTCCTTGTCTGAACTGGCCAGTGTGTCTGTGAAGCGGCAGGAAAGCGGGGTGCCGGGGGCGTGGCCCTCTCGCTCCGGTCCTGTGCGGCCCCGCCCCCTCCCTGGCTGTCACGACCTCCCCAGGGCTCAGCGCCCAGTAGCTGACCTGGCGGGCGGGGCCGAAGGTCGTCGTCCTCGGCTCTGCGAGGCGAAGGCGGCGGGTCCATCACAAGTGGCTCTGGAAGGACACGGAAGTGGCGGTCAGGGCTGCACCGTCCTCCCGAGCCGCAGGGGAGACCCCACCAGAGGAGGACGCCGCTGGCCCCGGTGAGGAGCCGCCCGCCTGGCCACCTGCCCACAGAGAAGGACCCGCCTCTCACGAGGCCAGAGGTCAAGTTCAGGCGACAGAGAGGGCGCTCCTCAGGCCGTCCTGCTTACCCCTAATGCCTCGCCCCCATTTAAAAAATAAACTCGGGGGGTTTTACTCCCCTGAGGATATGTTCCCATTGATTTTGAGAGAGAGAGGAAGAGAGAGGGAAAGACAGAGAGAAACATCCATGATGAGAGAGAACCATGGACCGACTGCCTCCCGGACGCCCCACACTGGGGATCCAGCCCACAACCTGGGCCTGTGCCCTGACAGGGTACGAACCATGACCTCCTGGTTCAGCGGTTCTCAACCTGTGGGTCGCGACCCTTTTGGGGGGTCCATCGACCCCATCTTAGGGGTCGCCTAAGACCATCAGAAAACACAGATATTTACATGACGATTCACAACAGCAGCAAAATGACTGTTAGGAAGTAGCAACGAAAATAATGTTATGGTTGGGGGTCACCGCCACATGAGGACCTGTCTTAAAGGGTCCCGGCCTTAGGAAGGTTGAGAACTGCTGTCCTGGTTCATAGGTTGATGCTTAACATAAGGCCACGCCGGCCGGACATGATGCTCTTGTCGGTAAAATTATGGATAGACACAAAGCAGAGCCGGACAGCGAGAATCCAGGCACCAGGGTCCCTGTCCCTCTCCGCACAGCGTGCCCTCCCCGATGGAACAGCAGCTGCGATAAACTCGGTCACGGGGGGCGGGGGGAAGAGGGGGGTCCTACCTGGCAATGCTGAACGCGCCAGGGTCCGAGGGGGGAGGGGAGTGGAGCCGGCAGCGGGCAGCACTGCAAGAAAGACGCATCATCAGCCTGCTGCACGCGGCACCGTCTGTGAGACTCATCCTGGGCTCGGACCCCAGAGCCCAGGCCGTACACGTGGGTGTGGCTCACGCCCGGGGTGTGGGGGCACCGGTGGCCACGGCACGGGCCACGCAGCCATGAGCCACGCAGCCACCAGCCGTGTTACGTGTGCTCCAGTGCTGCCTCCTCACGGCACAGAAGCCCTCGGCCGGGAACGCGAGAGCCGCTGGCGGTCTCAGACCCACGCACGCCCTGTGCTTCCAGGACGCAATCCAACCGTCATGGCACCGGCCAGGGAGGAGGGGACATCGGGGGCACCGCCCTGAGAACACGCTCCCCCAGACTCAGCCCCGGGGGGCGGCTGGGGTCACCAGGGCAGGGACTGCAGGCCACGTCCCTCATGGGTCTCTTCCCTGCGTTTGGAAGGAACCGGGAGAACCCTCGGGGCTGGGGGAGGGAGGGCAGCATGGACGGCCCCTTACCTGAAAGGATGGTGCTCGAGTTCCCGTCATCTGTGGGGCGAGAGAGACGGGGATGTTTGCATGGGGTTCAAGGGGTGACGTTCTCTTCACCGGCTTCTCGGCATCAGCGCCGCCCCGAGGGGACGGGTGAGAACAGGGCCCGAGGATGGGGATCGGGAGCAGGGCCTCCCCGACCTCAGGGTGCACGGACATGCTCACCCCCCGGGCTGTTTGGAGGAGACTCTGCAGCGACAGCGTCCCCCCGGGGCAGGCCAGCTCTGCAGAACGGCACCCGGAGCAGCCTGTGCCCGGGCCGGGGCGCCACCTGCTGGCCAGAGCCGGGGGCCCCAGCTCGTCCCAAGTGCGAGCCCTTTCCCCACCCTGCCTCTCGGGACCCAGGGCACCCTCAGTGCCCCCCGCCCCCGCTGGGGCCCATGGTGGACACGGCTGCTCTCCCTGTCACATCCATGCACCTGCTACATCAGCGGTTCTCAACCTGTGGGTCTCCACCCCTTTGGGGGTCGAACGACCCTCTCACAGGGGTCGCCTAAGACCAGCAGAAAACACCTATTTCCCATGGTCTTAGGAACCCACACACCGCTCCTCGGTGTAGCAAAATGCAACCATGTAGTTTACTGTTGTCCTAGGAAGACTGTTGCCCATGCTGCACCACGATTCAAGACAAAACATTTCATTTATTTGTCATTAGAAATAAATATTCCACAATATGTAATTACATATTGTTTTTGTGATGAATCCCTATGCTTTAATGATGTTCCATGTGTAACAACGAAAATACATCCTGCCTAGCAGATATTTACATGACAGTTCATCACAGTGGCAAGATGACAGCGATGAAGTAGCCACGGAAATAATGTTATGGTTGGGGGTCACCACCCCAGGAGGAGCCGTCTTAAAGGGTCGCGTGGCCTGAGGAAGGTTGAGAACCGCTGCGCTACATGCTATCGGCTACTGCGCGTCTTCCTCTGGGCCCCGTCTCCTGCCCGCCTGCCCGGAGGCCGGGGAACGGGGGTGTCAGGCGGAGGGGACAGAAGCTCGAACTCACCCGGTGCCGGCTGCAGGCGCTCCGTCTCGGCGGCTGCGTGGGAGGAGAAGGTCACGTTAGAAAAGGTGTCGTCCAACCGGAACAAAGCTCAGCATGTGAGAACGTGACCGACAAATGTAAAGGTTGGCCCTCCCTCCGGCCTGGGTTCAGGGGACCGGTCATTGGCCACCACACACACACACACACACACACACACACACACACACACACACGTGTAACGAGCAGGACAGCGTGCCTGGCCACACATGTCCCGCTCCGCTCTGCTGCCTGTGTCCGCCCTGCAGACCCCGTGACAACCAGGAGACAAACACGCCTCACGCCACAGAACAGGCGGATCGCACGGCTATGAGACAGAGGCCCTGATAGAACTCTAACCCCCACCCGACGGGACACAGCCCATCGAGGGGGGAGAAAAGAGAAACCAGAGATAAATGTGAGCCAGCCGACCCCCCAGCACACGCACGCACACGTGTACATGGGCACACACGCATGCATGCACCCGGCCCCAACGTCAAAGCTGTTGGAACGGACTTTGAAAACATATTAGTCAACGTGGGTGCCATACAGAGAGAGCCCCTTGGGCTGAGGCCACAGAAATGACAGCCCGTGACCCGCTCTCTGCTTTGCACCCGCTAAGCCACTTCCCTCTTCCCCTCGGCCACGGGCATCTTTCACCGTGGCGAGCTGGGCACCAGCCATGTGTTTGGTGGAAACTCATTTGTGTCTGTGGGTGGCTGTGTGCATGGGTGTGAATGTATGTACACCGAGTGGCCAGATGAGGATGATCTCTGAACGCATCATCATCTGGCCACTCAGTGTCTATCCTCTAGAATAAAAGGCTCATGTGCAAATTCTTCCCTCGGCCAGGAGTTTGACCAGCAGGCAGGCCGGCCAACCACCCATGTCCCCTTCAGGCTGGCTGGACCCCACCCATGCACGAATCCATGCACCGGGCCTCTAATATATATATACTGAGTGGCCAGATGATTATGCGTTCAGAGATCATCATCATCTGGCCACTCAGTGTATGTGGGAGCGTGTGCATGTGTGCGGCTATGTACATGCATGTTCACGAGCATATGCATGTGAGACCAGGCGCACACGTGCACGCCTGGGTGTGTGCAGGTGAGTGTGTGTGCAGGTGTGTGACTATAGGTATGCCAGAAAGTGTGTGCATGCGTGGGGATGTGTGTGCTGCTGAACGCCTGACGGGGGCGCCTGTGAGCAGGCGGCTGGGGGCCCAGCCCAGACTCCCACCCCGACCGCCCTCGGCGCCAGCGGGAGCCCAGAAGGAGGGCCCCGGGCGGGGCTGTGGGCGGGGCTGCGGGCGGGGCGGGGGGTCCGGTGTCGGGCTGGAGGCAGAGCAGGTGTGGGCCCAGCTGGGCAGATCGGAACTCGATCGGGGCGTTGCGGTTTTGGAGAGATTGCCACTGTTTGCCTGGGCTCCTGCCCATCAGATTAAACGCTGCAGGGGACCGACCGCCACGCCCGGGACCAGCCCTCGCTGCTGTTCCCGGAACCCCCACCCGGGCCCATTGTCTGTAAGGAGCTTGTGCAACCGGCTGAGGCGCCCAGCACCTCCGGCGCCGTCTCCCGGGGCTGGTCCCACGCTCCTGGGAGTCAAGGACACGTCTGCAAGCTGAGGAGGGAAGGGCACCGGGGGCAGAGGTGGGGAGAGCACAGGTGGGGGCCGGGGGGCAGGGTGCAGCTGGAGCAGGGCCAGGCCGTCCCTGATTTCACACCCTGGAGGCCACTGTGGCTCCTGGCCTGTGGCGTCTGCAAGGCCCTGCACCTCCCAAATCCCCCAGGATGCCAGCCGCTCAGGAGACACCCCGAGGTCCTGGCGAGCTCGTTCTGGGGGACCCGGGCAGCGGGCAGCGGTGGTGGGAGAGCCGTGGGCATCGTCTGCCGCTGACCTGTCCTGACCGTTTCCGGGGTGCCCGCTGCTGGGCCAGCAGAGCCAGAAACGGGCCGCCTGCCACGCCGTGTACCCTCAGTGTGCGGGGCTGGCAGGGGGTCAGGGCGGGGCAGAGGAAGGAGAGGGCTGAGCCCTCCTTTCAAAAGCTCAGCTCAGGGGGACGAATCGCCCCATTTTGGCCGGTTTCCCCGCTGGGACCTGATTCCTCGGTGGGGGGGGGGGGGGGGGGGAGGAGCGGGCAGGATGGGAGGTGAGGCTGACCTTCGGCCGGGGACCTGCTCGGGGCAGCATCAACCGTTTCCAAGGTGTTGTCTGAAGAGGATCGTTGGATTTTGGGGGGGGCCTTTTCCCACCCCTCAGCCAGCTTTAAACTCCCTTGTCCCAAACTGGGGGTTGTCTCCACGCCCACCCCCCCATGTCTATTATAAGTCCTTTAAAATATCTATCTATATATACCCATATATAGATAGATAGATATATTTTAATATATTTTATTGATTCTTTACAGAGAGGAAGGGAGAGGGACAGAGAGTGAGAAACATCGATGAGAGAGAGAAACATCGATCAGCCGCCTCCTGCACGCCCCACAGTGGGGATGTGCCTGCCACCAAGGTACATACATGCCCTTGGCCAGAATCGAACCCGGGGCCTTTCAGTCTGCAGGCCGACGCTCTATCCACTGAGCCACACCGGTTCTGGCAGATCCCCAGTTTAGAGCTTGCAGCGTCTAAGGCCAGTTCACCCTGACTTGGCAGTTCCTGGCCTGAGGCACACTCCCTGGTAATGGGTGAGCGACACCCCGTTAAGCCTCCTCTGAGAGCAAAGGGCAGCAGTAGCTGGAGGGATGCAAACCGCACCCCCCTGCACGTGGCCAGCAAATAGGGACTCGGGCCCAGTCGTGCAGATCCCCGGCCCGAAGCCCCATTCCCACGCTCCCGCCTCGCCAGGCGTGTAAACGCATGCGGGAAGCCGCTCAGGCCCTCTGAACACCCTCGCGTGTTCTAGAAACACCGGTAGGTGTGAGTAGCTAGCTACCCAGTGGCCTGCAGGAGACAAGGAGAGTTCAAGGGTGAACGTGTCAATCAGACATTATTCTGTGGGTGGAGATTAGGTTTTTCTTTATGCCGAGACCGGTGTGGCTCAGTGGATAGAGCGTCGGCCTGCGGACTGAAAGGTCCCGGGGTTCGATTCCGGTCAAGGGCATGTACCTCGCTTGCAGGCATGTCTCCACTGTGGGGCGTGCAGGAGGCGGCTGATCGATGTCTCTCTCTCATCGATGATTCTGACTTTCTATCCCTCTCCCTTCCTCTCTGTAAAAATCAATAAAATATATATTTTTAAAAATGCTTTAAAAAAAATAATTTTACCCAGGGGGAAACCAGTTTGGCTCAGTGGATGGAGTATTGGCCTGTGGACTGAAGGGTTCTGGGTTCAATTCTGGTCGGGGGCATGTACCCTGCTTGCAGGCACATCTTTACTGTGGGGCGTGCAGGAGGCGGCTGATGGATGTCTCTCTCTCATCCATGTTTCTGGCTTTCTATCCCTCTCCCTTCCTCTCTGTAAAAAAATCAATAAAATATATTTAAAAAAATAATTTGACCCGGGCTGTTGGCTGTGCAGGAGCATTGCCGCGCCTCCGTTTGTCAGTGTAAGCGGGGACGTGGAGTAACTGGGGACTTTAATGTTTCCCCCTCACGTCACTAAATAATGAGTAAAATTCATTGAAACGATGGGCAGGTGTGATGAGTGTCGTCCCAACTTAAACGAAAACGCCCCTAAGGGGACCAGCTGTGAAGTACAGATCAAGGCTAAGATTACCCAGTCGATAATTCTTTGGAAATAAAAAAGAGAGAGCCCTGGCCGGTGTGGCTTGGTGGATAGAGTGTCAGCCTGCGGACTGAAAGGTCCCGGGTTCGATTCCGGTCGGGGGCATGTACCTTGCTTGCAGGCACATCTCCACTGTGGGGTGTGCAGGAGGGGGCAGATTGATGTCTCTCTCTCATCGATATTTCTGACTTTCTGTCTCTCTCCCTTCCTCTCTGTTAAAAATCAATAAGATATATTTTTAAAAAATCGTGGCCGTAACTCAGTACCTCTGCTGCCTCCCGTCAGCGTGCGGGCAGAGGGCACGCCGAAACCCCGAAGCCCTCTGCCAGTGCTCCTCCTTCTTTAAAAAAAAAAAATTGATTTTTTTTTTGTGTGCCCTGACTGGGATTGAACCCGGGACCCTACAGGGGTTCAAAAAAAAATCGATATTTTATTGATTTCAGAGACAGGAAGGGAGAAAAGCATCAGGATGAGAGAGTCATCGATTGGCTGCCTCCTCCACACCCCACACGGGGGATCGAACCCGCGACCGGGCATGCTCAGGGGTCCACGCTCCATCCCTGAGCCACGCCGGCTAGTCCATCTCTCTCTGAACCCTCACCCCCGAGCCACCCTTTCCCAGAGCGGTCCCTGGGCCAGGGCCTGGCCCCCCAAAGCAGAAACCCACAAAACACTCTTGACCCAGCACCCCCAAACCCACCAGCACCGCTAAGCCCCTCACAGCTGCGTCTCCCTCTGCAGCTGGCCGCCATTCAACAGCGAAAGACCCCGTTGGCCTGGTTCCATTCTCAGCTTCGTCCCCCCACGGCGGGTTGGGGGGCTAGGTGGGGGCCCCCACACTTGCCCTGTCCTCCCTGGGACAGGCGGGGGAGCACGGGGCCTGGGCACCCAGGGCCGTACCTGTTCCAAGCAGAAAAACCCCGGGCAGGAGCAACAGCCCCAGCACGGGGGGCGGGCGGCCCATGGCGGAGGGTCCAGCTGCTGCCGGGCTGGCCTGAGCGGCCTTATATGCCCACAGCTCCCGGGGTGGCCCTGCAACCCGATCCCTGCGCTGGGATTGGACGGGATGTGGGGGGGCCCTCGCTGCAGGAGGAGGTGCTGCTTCTACCTGCTGGAGGCCTGCATGGGGCCGAGGGGGTGGGAGGTGGCCCCGCTGGGCAGCTGGAACCCCGAGGTCCAGGAGCCCGGGTGTCAGAGACACCCCGTTTGCCCCCGCCTGAAGCATTTCCTAGGGGAGGAAGCGGCAGGAATGGACTCGTCTTTCAGTATCTACGCGGCCTCCCCTGCGTCCTCGAAGGCTTTCCTCGTCCCCCAACCTCGTCCCTGAATTCCCGCCACGCCCGCAGGTCCCTCTCCGCTCACCCTGACCCGGCCCCCCGGCCTTCATACTCATCATTCACGGTGTCAGAGACAGGAAAGGAGAGAGAGAGAGAGAGAACAGAGAAGCATCAGGACGAGAGCATCATCGATTGGCCACGTCCTCCACGCCCCACCCGGGGGATCGAACCCGCCACCGGGCATGCTCAGGGGTCCACGCTCCATCCCTGAGCCACGCCGGCTGGACCCAGGGCTGCTTCTGTGCCCGTCTCTCTCCCTGGACCCCTCACCGCAGAGCCACCCTCTTACAGCGCGGTCCACGGGACAGGGGACCGGTCGGCTCTCTGAGGGACGCACTTCCCCGGGGCCGCTCCTCGGCCTGCTGGTCGCACTGCCTCCTTCTTGCGGGGCCCGGGATTGCAGGTTTGAGGAGGAGGCTGAGGGATGCGTTCACACCGGATGCTGAGACGCCGCTGACACGCAGACGCTGACGTAACGGCTTGGCTGCCAGCAGCCATTCAGCCCTCAGCGCCCAGGTCTCCCCTCTGCTCGGGGCCTGGAGGTCAAGGTTTCCCTTAGAGCACCCCCCTCCTCACTCTAACCCCTCCATGCGAGACGAGGGAGGGCAGGGGTCTACAGATGCAGGGGCATGGGTTGTGGAAAGACGTGGACAGGAAGTGCTTTTCCAGCCGAACACCTCATCCGTTCTTCTTTTTTTAAAATATATTTTATTGATTTTTCACAGAGAGGAAGGGAGAGGGATAGAGAGTTAGAAACATCGCGATGAGAGAGAGACATCCATCAGCCGCCTCCTGCACGCCCCCCACTGGGGATGTGCCCGCCACCAAGGTACATGCCCTTGACTGGAATCGAACCTGGGGACCTTTCAATCCGCAGGCCGACGCTCTATCCACTGAGCTACACCGGTTTCGGCATCCATCTATTCTTTTTTTTTTTTAATATTTTTTTTTTATTGATTTTTCACAGAGAGGAAGGGAGAGGGATAGAGAGTTAGAAACATCGGGATGAGAGAGACACATCGATGAGCCACCTCCTGCACACCCCCCACTGGGGATGTGCCAGCCACCAAGGTACATGCCCTTGACCGGAATCGAACCTGGGACTTTTCAGTCTGCAAGCCGACGCTCCATCCACTGAGCCACACCGGTTTCAACATCCATCTGTCCTTACCTGTAAAGACAGACCACTCTGCAGGTCGGAGGCCCTGGCCAGGCCGCTCCGTGGTTAGCGTTTTGGCCCCAGGACTGAAAGGTCTCGGGTTTGAGTCTGGTCAAGGGCACGGGAACCCCGTTGCGAGAATCCCACAGACCAGGGCTGCCCGCGTCCCGGGTCAGGCCAGGGCCTCTGCTAAGCAGTAAAGCTTGTGCTCAGTGCCCGGCACCCGTGCCCCCGCCTGGCTCAGCGCTGCCACACGTTTTAGGGGCTGGTTCACCTCCCTGGACATCATCTCACGTTAATTCTTTGCATCTTTCCGGGAGTTCAAAGGTCACGTGTCCTCTCTGGGCTCTCTAGGCCCAGGGTTCGGGCTGCCAGTGCTCGTCCTTCAAAAGCCACGGGGGCCTGGCTGCCGGGGCCCAGGAAGGCCTGAGCCTCCACCTAGGACCCAGGAGGTCAGGGTTCGACTCCCGGTCAGGGCACCGGCCCCGGGCGGCGGGCTTAAATCCCTGGGATGGGGCGTGCCGGAGGCAGCCGGTCCGTGATTCTCTCCCATCGCGGATGTTTCTCTCTCCCACTCCTTCCTCTCTGAGTTAATAAACACACGTCTGAAAACTGTTAACCACCGATGGCGTGTTCACAGAACCAGCGGGCTCACGCACAAGCACAGAGCAGCTACGCAGGCCCAGCGCCCTCTGGAGACTCCAGCCCCCGCCGCTCCGGCCTCTGCCCTGGACTCGGGTCCGAGGCGCCCGGGTGAAGGTCAGAGCAATGTACTCCTCTGGGTCAGGTGCCCAAGATCCGCTGGGCGTCCGTCCGGCGCTCCCACCTGCCGGGAGATCCAGGATCTCAGAGCCGCTGCCAGCGAGGGGCTTAAGATAAGGCGGCTTCCTGTGTGCGGACGGACTGGTAACCCACACGCCGTGCGTTCTTGGCACGCCCGCCCGCCGAAGCCTGCCCCCAGGGCCGGCGCCTTCTGGGAGGCAGGGTCCACCGGGCGAGAGCAGGGACCACCGTCCGCCCAGCTCAGCCCTGAGACGCCTCTTTTTTTAAATTTTTTATTGATTTTTTACAGAGAGGAAGGGAGAGAGATAGAAAGCCAGAAACATCGATGAGAAAGAGACATTGATCAGCCGCCTCCTGCACGCCCCCCACTGGGGATGTGCCCGCAAGCAAGGTACATGCCCCCGACTGGAATCGAACCCGGGACCTTTCAGTCCGCAGGCTGACGCTCTATCCACTGAGCCAAACTGGTCTCGGCTTCCTCTTCTTCTTCTTCTTCTTTTTTTTTTTTTAATATATTTTATTGATTTTTTAGAGAGAGGAAGGAAGGGAGAGGGAGAGTTAGAAACATCGATGAGAGACATCAATCAGCTGCCTCCTGCACGCCCCCTAGTGGAGATGTGCCCGCAAGCAAGGTCCATGCCCCTGACCAGAATTGAACCCGGGACCTTTCAGTCCGCAGGCCGACGCTCTATCCACTGAGCCACACCTGGAGAGGGTTTTTTTTTTTGTTTTTCATTTGTTATTATTATTATCGTTTACGATTTTTAAAATTGGTTTCAGAGGGGAAGAGAGAGGAAGAAAGAGGTAGAAACATCCGTGAATCACTGATGAGAAGGAATCACGGATCGGCTGCCTCCCGCAAGCCCCACACTGTGGGGGTGGATCCAGCCACCTGGGCCCGTGCCCTGACCGGGAACGGAACCCTGACCTCCTGGTTCCTAGGTCCGTTCCCAGCCCTGGAGCCCCAGGAGCCGGGCTGATCCGGTTTGTGTTGGAAGCAGACGCCGCTGAAAACGAACCCGCGTGTTTAGACGAGCGTCGTCGGCATCGGCCGCTCCCAGGCCGTGCCTTGTACAGGCTCAGTCGATAGGACCATTACCGGCGTCCATCTCGGGGCGTCCTGATTGCAGATTAGCCGTCCCTGGCGGGCACACCCCCCCGTTTTTCCTGCCACATTTCCGCCGTCCGAGCTCCACTCCGATCACCTTTCAGCCCCCCGTGCACGGTCCAGTGGCCACCCCGCCTCCTGCGGATCGAAGCTCGGATTAGCCGGGCCGGGCGGGACGGCTTGGCTTCCTGCAGCCGGAGTGGGGTGACCTTGGGCCGATCCCCGAAACGTGCCCGGCACAGCGGCTCCTTTGTCTGAGCCTCCTCAAAAGCGGGCTCCTCGCGCGATGCAAGTCACGCTGGGGACGAGGCGTTCAGTGGAAAAAGCCCCCTGGCGGGGCGGGCAGACCACTGGCCCAGGGGTGGGGGGCAGGAGGGGGGAAGCCGAGGGCCGGAGCAGCGCCTCCACACGGGCCCTGGGCGTGGCCAGATGTTGGGGGGCTGTGTGAGGCCACGAGGGGGTGAGGGACCCGGGTTCCAGGGTGAAGGACCTCCCTGCATCCCGGCAGGTTTCGCCTCCTCCCTCCTCCTGGTGAAGGCCAGCGGTGTCCGCCTCTGGGGAAGCTGGATGAGGGGGGTCAGCCCTCCATGCCGATGCCCGGCCGTTCGCAGAGTGGGGTCCCCGCCCAGCACCCCCGAACCCCGGGGAGGCCACGCGTGTGCGTTGTCTCCAGACACGTCACGTGTTGCCTCTGCAGACGCACAGCTCGCCCCGGAGGCCCTCGGAGCGCTGGCTGTTGGGGGGCTCCCGGGTTGTGAGAGCGCCGAACCCCTTCTTCTCCTGTTGGAACGAGGCGTGTCCGGGCACTGACCTCCCGGAGGCCCGTGGCACCCCAACCGGGAGCCCTTCCCAAGGCGTCTCCTTGCCAGACGGGCGCAGGGAGGGTTAGGGGGCCAGAGGGAGCCACAGACCCCGCCCCCTTCAGCCGGGGAGGGGGGGGGCCGCAGACCTCACAATAGCGCCCGTCCAGGCCTCTCTGTTTTGTTGCTGTGAATCCTCCCGCCAGGGTATTTTTTCCACTGGTTTTTAGAGAATGAGAGGAAAGAAGGGGGGGGGGGGAGAGAGGAGGTGGGGGAGGGAGAGAGAGAGAGAGAGAGAGGAAGAGGAAGACAGAGAGAAACATTGATGGGAGAGAAAGACACCTCGATCAGTCGCCTCCTGCATCAGCCCAGACCAGGGCCGGGAGGTGGAAGGTGTAGCCCAGGGGAGGGGTCTTTTCTGTAGTTTTTTTAAAAAATATATTTTATTGATTTTTCACAGAGAGGAAGGGAGAGGGATAGAAAGTCAGAAACATCGATGAGAGAGAGACATCGATCAGCCGCCTCCTGCACGCCCCACACTGGGGATGTGCCTGGAAGCAAGGTCCATGCCCTTGACCGGAATCGAACCTGGGACCCTTCAGTCCGCAGGCCAACGCTCCATCCACTGAGCCACACCGGTCTCGGCTGTCATTGTTTTTTAATTAATTAATTTATTTTTTAATATATTTTATTGATTTTTTTACAGAGAGGAAGGGAGAGGGACAGAGAGTCAGAAACATCCATGAGAGAGAGACATCGATCAGCCGCCTCCTGCACGCCCCCCACTGGGGATGTGCCCGCAACCAAGGTACATGCCCTTGACTGGAATCTAAACTGGGACCCTTCAGTCCGCAGGCCGACACGCTATCCACTGAGCCAAAGTGGTTCCGGCTATTTATTTTCTTGATTCCAGAGAGGAAGGCAGAGAGAGAGAGAGAGAGACAGAAACATCCATGATGAGAGAGAATCGTGGATCGGCAGCCTCCTGCACACCCCGCACTGGGGATCAAGCCTGCAGCCCGGGCCTGGGCCCGGACCAGGACTCGAACCCTGATCTCCCTGGTTGAGGCCCCAGCGCTGAGCCACACGCCGAGCCTCCTGTGGTGTTTGTACCCGGGTTTCAGGAGCCCCACAGGCAGGAGGGGGCAGGGTGGACACCGGGCGCTGCCCCTCGCCCTGGCTCCGGCCCCGCGCAGCGGACACAGGATTTGCCTGGCGCCATCTCCACGCCCCACGGGCCCGGGAGCCGTTAGGTAACCAGCAGGGAAACCACAGGGCCCCGCCCTCCGAGGCCGGGCGGCTCAGCACCCTCAGTGGGCGGAGACCTCACAATAGCTCCAGGGGCCGGTTGTGATGCGAGAGCCGGGGAGCCCGCCCCTGGCCCCTCCGGAGCGGCCTGGGGGAGAGCCCCTGGCCCAGCCTTCCATCGGCCCGAGGCCGGCCATGCTCCGAGAATGGGAGAGTGGCGGCCAGACGGCCGGGCCGCAGAGGGTTCGAGACCTCCGGGCCCCCGAGCGCAAGGCCCCGAGGAACGGGGTGCTGAGCGCCGGCGAGGGCGTCAAGGAGCAGGAGCCCCTGTGCTGCCGCGGGGACCGGGACTCCGCCGCCCCCCTGGGGTGAGTGTGGCCGGGCTTCCCGTCCGGTCCTCC
>PVJN01041922.1:0-18519 GCA_004026805.1 Lasiurus borealis | reverse complement strand
CTATGAATCTGTTTCTGTTTTGTTTATTTTGTTCTTTAGATTTCAGTGAAATAATATGGATTTTGTCTCCTTGATTACCTGAGCCAGCTGGTTCAAGAGTGTCCCTTGTGTGGTTTGTGTGTGACCTCCTGCTGAACTCTAATTGCTGTAGGCACATCTACTGGGGAGATTGCCCCTCAGTCTATCTGTGTGAATTGGCAACAGTATATGAATTGCTGTGTGTGTGTGTGTGTGTGTGTGTGTGTGTGTGTGTGTGTAGGGGGTATGGTGTGGGGAGGATGGGGGACTCCAGAATGGGATTTGCCCCAGTGGGGTCCCATGATTTCTGAGATATTGCTTTTGGTGTACCACTTGTATAGCTAATTACATAGTGCTCTTCTATGGTCTAAATCCAGCCATTAGGTGTGTTGGTTCTGGGGCCTCTTGAGAAGGACTCCAATGCGGGTTATGTCAGATGTTGCTTATGACTGGCCTGAGGTTACCCACTGGGACTATAAAGCAATATGCATTTGGTAGCTGCAGGTGCTAGGCCTGGATGCAGGTAAGAGGGGCCACTTTACACACCAAGGCTTACTGCCACCAGTTCCAGGCCTGAGGTAGTAGGTAAACTAAAGGCCCAAGGCACTCTGAGATCAGCTTAGATGGGGCCTGTGGTCCTTTATGTTGGGCTGGATCTCATAGAGTTTTCAGGGTGATCTAATAGAGTTCACTAGGTTGATGCAGATTCAAATTTGGTCGAGTTGAAGCAAGGGCTCCAGACAAGAACAATGGCAGCTGTCCCTCCAACCCTCACCCAAAGCCACACAACTGAGTTTTTCCCTATATGTCTCTGGCAACTCCTGACCCAAGCCATTATCCCTCAGCTAGATCCCAAAGTGTGTGCCTGCAAGCCAGAGTCTTTGCGCTGACCCTTTAAGAAGTTTCCAGCAGCCTACCTGGACATTTCACAGACAGAAATTATGTGGAGTCCTCTTCCCACACCAGTGTTCCAGGCTAGGGATCCCTGCATGGGACTAAGATTGCTTGTTCCTCAAGGTGGACCTCTACAGCTGAGATATCTCTCCAAACTCTCCACTGTCACACTTAGGTGCAGGGCCAGCCTGTTTCAAGACCCTGCCCTTCCTACCAGTCTCAACATGGCTTCTTCTTTAATCCTCAGATATAGGATATCTATTCAGCTAGTCTCCAGAAGATTATCCAGGTTGACTGTTCTATAACTTAGTTTAATGTTCATACAGTCATGGGAGGAAGTGAGTGCAGCATCTGCCTACTCCATCACCTTGAGAAGAAATTGATTGTTTCATTTTTAACTGAATAAGAAGCAAGGCTATAAATTTTATTTTTTGCCCAAATTTCTATTCATCCATGTTTATATTGTTAGAATAACTTTCTAGGAGTGTAATACCTAGATAAAGGAGTGAATATTTTTCTAATTTTGACATATTGTTACTGAAAAACCGAGATACTGCTTGAAAGTCAATACTTGAGAGACAAGTGTTGGGTGGAAAGGAAAGGTTGCTTTATTCAGGAAGCCAGCAGCCTGGGAATATGGTGGACCAATGTCCAAAAACCATCTCTGAAGTTCTGAACCAAGGAGAAAAGTTTTAAAGGAAGCAGAAACTATGTGCTGGCCCGCACAGCCCGGAACCAGTTAATCTTTTCCCTGATTGCTTGCATCAGAGTTACTATTCTTCTTTGTGGTCAGGCATGACCTAGGCTCATTACCTCCCTGGAAACCTCTGGTTCCTCTAAATAAGTTTTAAGTGGGAAGTGTTGAAACAAATTTTAAGATTAGAATAAAGAAAAGGAGGTTGGGTTTGAGAGGAGTGACGGGTATAAAAGGCAATCACACAGAAAATGAATTACTCCTTGGATTCACTCCTGAGATAAACCTCTTGTTTAAACCATGAAGCTCAAGGTATTGTTATATTTTATGTGGCTAATTTAAATTGGTTTTCTAGCTAACCTCTTATTGTCTCAATTTCCTCAGTTGCCCTCTCCTTTGAAGAGCTATCTGCTTCTACAAAAATGGCATTTTACTGTTTCTCATAGCCTCTGGAATATCTAATTAATTGCATCTTGATGTTTTTGTTTTTGTTTTAGCAATGTTTTATCAATGACAGACATACATCTTTTGTATAAAGTTAGGGAAAAAATGAATCATTATGTGTTCTTTTAATTTTAACCTCCTAGTTTTGTGTACATTAACGTTGGCTTTGCCAGATTATATTTCTAATGATATATTTACTGTCCTTAGTCTCCCAGAGAAGGTAAGATTAGTCTGGCTATAATGGTGAAAGAGAACATCCCTGTATTGTTCCTGTTCTTAGGGGCAATGCTTTTAGTATTGAATATGAAATTGGCTGTAAATTTGTCATATATGGCCTTTATTATGTTGAGGTATGAGAGTTTTTATCATAAATGAATACTGGATTTTATTAAATGCCTTTTTTGCATCTATTGATATGATCATGTGATTTTTTATCTTTTATTTTGTTTATGCAATGTACCACATTCATTGGTTTGCATAAATTGTACCAACTTCACATCCCTGGAATAAATTCCACTTGATCATGGTGTATGATTTTTTTTTTTAAGTGTACTGCTGGATCTGATTTTGTTGAGTACTTTAGCATCTATATTCATCAGTAATATTGGCCTCTAATTTTATTTACTTGTGTTTTTTATCTGGCTGTAATATTAGAATAATGGCCTCATAAGAAAAGCTTGAAAGTCTTCACTCTTATTGAATTTTTTGAAGTAGTTTGAGAAGGATAGGTGTTAGTTCTGCTTTGAATTTTTGGTAAAATTTGCCTATGAAGCCATCAAGTCCAGAACTTTTGTTTGCAGAAGATTTTTGATTACTGCTTCAATTTTATTAGTTATTATTGGCCTACTCAGGTATTTTGCTTCTTCCTGATTAAGACTTGTGGATATTGTATCTTAAAAGATTAGTATAATACCTGGCACATGCTTAAAATGGCAGTTACCAGCTTTCTGAATGCACCCTGCCCCCTGCAAAGTATGTCCACTGTATGGACAAAATGCCCCTCCCCCCCACACACACACACCCTGTTGACTCTCTGTGCTTCCCTCCACCTCACCTCTCCACACTCTGGGTCATCATCTGCTTGCTAATCTGTGTCCTCAACTTGACTGAAGATAGAATCTGGCTAGTATGTATTCCCACATTTCTTTTTCTCACACATAGCAGGTGCTTGGGACACATAATTTTTTTCAGAAATTAAACTTAATTTGATCAATTGAGTTTCTAGTGGAATAAACTCTTTACATAAAAGTACCTCGAGTTGTCATCTATAACAGATGAGTGAGTGTGTAACTGTTCTACCCTCTTCCCTTTAAAGTCAGTCACAGAAAGCTTTGCCAAAGTGATCCATGGCTTGAAAGTGGGACACCTGACAGATCATGTTATTCAGAGGAGCAAGAGGATGATTCTGGATACACTGGGCGTTGGGTTCCTGGGAACCAGTACAGAAGTGTTTCACAAAGCCAACGAATATAGTAAAGTAAGTTCATGTCTGCTTTAGAAATGAAAGCCAATGTGCACACGTGTCTGCTTCGGAGTGTACCCATGAGTGTACCAGAGCTGTGTGAGTTCTACTGCTCTGCTCTTCGTGTTAGGGATACCACGTGGTGTATATAGCATTGTTGTATATAGTTCTACCCTTTTCTATGCTCTATTATCTGAGTTTTAATATTCATCCATATATTTCACTAAGTCACTGGCTTAAGACCATTCTTAACTCTAGTAATATCTATTTATTATGATGATGAATGAAAGCACTCTTTTTGTTTTGTTTTGTTTAATATATTTTATTGATTTTTTACAGAGAGGGAGGGAGAAGGATAGTTAGAAAATCAGTCAGTTGCCTCCTGCATGCCCCCTACTGGGGATGTTCCTGAAACCAAGGTATGTGCCCTTGACCAGAATTGAACCTGGGACCTTTCAGTCCGCAGGTTGATGCTCTATCCACTGAGCCAAACCAGTTTTGGCCTGAAAGCATTTTTTTATCTGAGAGTCTTAGAAGCAATAGCACCTACCCCAGATGATTTCTTCATGCAAAGACGCTGAAGAGAGTCTCTGGGGAAAAGGTTGGGCCAGCACTCTGAGCAGAGAGGGGCGTGTATGTGGGTGACATAGCATACACCCTTCAGAGGATGTGCTTGGTATAGGCAGTTAGTTCATGTTTCCTGGTACCTACCCATGAGGAGTAAATAAGAGTAAATTCCGACTCCATCTCTGGAGCACATGAATCATGGTTAGGCTTGAGCAACAATATCTCTTCACTTCCATGGAAAAAGGTGTGTATTGTCCTACAAGGAAGAGAAGAATTTAATGATTAAGGCTTTGATTTAACATAGCACAAATGGTTCAATTAAGGACTATTAATGTATTGCCTTCAAAGATGAAGAATGACTCTTGCAATGGGGGTTTGTACTCATGCTAGGCTCACACTCTTCATCACTGGTTGATATTCATTTGTTTCAGATCTACAGTTCCCACATATCCAGCACTGTTTGGGGCCGGCCAACCTTGAGACTCCCACCAACATATGCTGCTTTTGTCAACGGTGTGGCTGTAAGGAGATTTCCATATCTTTTCCACTGTTAGACAAATACAATGATTTTCAGAGTCAGGAAATATCTCAGAAATTGCCAAATTTCCATATTTTACTAATGAAATCATTGAAATTCATAGAGATAAAGTGGACAGCTCTCCCTCCTATGTAGTAATCCCAGATTTCAAAGTGAATTGATAATTTCTAAATCAATTGTGAAGTAGAAGAAATGAAGTAGGATTTAGATAGCTCAGCCTCTAAGGTAGCCCATACCCTAAACTCTGAGTGTATATAGCAGAGAACATAAAACCCAATATCCAGACTCAATTTCTTGGTTACCGCATTCCATCCAGTAACCAGCCTTTCATTTATTTATTCATTAATTCATTCATTGATTCATTCAACAAATATTTACTGAAAAAGAAATAATGGCTAAATGATATCTTTCTTTTCTGTAACAAAAATCAGCATTTCTTGTCTAAGAGACAACTTTTATGCTTTATAGAAGATATTATTTGGACATGAATATGTTGAGTTTTTGAGTTATATTTATGGTTTAGTGGATAGTAGCTCAGAATATTGAAAGTCAAACCCAATGGTGCATCCAAAGAATAAATGTCCAGTAAGCTGTAGAAAGTGCACTGGACACATCCAATAAACGTAAAAATCTATTTTAAATGAAATTCTGGTTATTACTATCCTATATAATAGTAGCCTAATACACTAAATGTCCAGTCATCCAGTCGACTGTTCAACCAATCAAACTGTAATATACTAATGATATGCTAAGGCTGCTCAGCTGCTCGCTATGACATGCGAGGGGACAGACAGTGGACCAGTCAATCACTCACTATGATGTGCACTAACCACAAGGGGGCAGATGCTCTGACCTGTAGGTTAGTTTGCTGCTGGGTTCTAGCCAATTGGAACTGAGCAAGACAGGCTGGACACACCCTGGAGCCCTACCGCAGTCCTTCACTGGTTGCCCAACCTCCCACGACCCTCACTAGCCATGATCATGCACCAATGGGGTCCCTTCATCTGGCCTGTGCCCTCTCGCAATCCAGAACCCCTTAGGGGATGTCAGCCAGTTTCAGCCCTATGGCAGAGCAAACAGTGCTATGTTGCACAGTGACCACCAGGGCAGACGCTCAATGCAGGAGCTGCCCCCTGGTGGTCAGTGCACTCCCACAGAGGCTTACCCCTAGCAAGCCCAGCAGCAGTGGTGGGAGCTTCTCCTGCCTCCACAACAGCGCTAAGCGGGGAGTGGGCCTAAGTCAGCAGTCGGACATCTTCCGAAGACTCCCAGACTGCGAGAGGGTACAGGCCAGGCTGAGGGACACCCTGCTGCCAGTGCCCAAATTCTGTGCACTGGGCCTCTAGCTTCATATAAGAAAAAAGTAAATAGCAGGACTAAAACCTCAGAGCAGAAAATAATGATTTTAAAATATAGCTTAGTATATAATCTTTGTTCAAAAGTTCTTGCAACTTCTCCATAAGTCTAAAATTATTTCATAATAAAAAGTACACAAATATATGGCTCGACAAGGAATAAATGACATTAAAGTTTTAGTTCAACTTATTTGAAGGGTGGGGAGGAAGTGAGGGAGGGAAGGATGAAGCAACCACCTAATTCCACAACTTTGTTTATAAGGGAAATACAGATCTTTCAGGGACTATGGCAGAGAGCTCTGGCCACCTGGGTAAGACCCTAGCTCCTTGGGGCTCACTAGCTCCTCTGCAAGGCACTGCCTGCTTTTGGCAGAGGACAGTCTGTTGTTGTCAAGTGCCCAGCTATGTGATCAAGAATCAGATCCAAAATCTCAACATCCAACAAGGCTATTGCTTAACTAAATCCTTACTGGTACAAAAGCCATTGCATTCAGGGAAATAATACATTTTGGTTTTTGGTTGTTGTTTGCATGTCTGTCTACATAGATTCACTCCATGGATTTTGATGACACGTGGTATCCTGCCACCCACCCTTCTGGACCTGTCCTTTCTGTCCTCATGGCTTTATCAGAAGCTCTACCTCCAAGTCCAAAGTTCTCTGGTCTTGACCTACTGCTTGCTTTCAATGTTGGGATTGAGATACAAGGCCGACTAATGAATTTTTCCGAGGACGCAAATGACATACCAAAAAGGTATGGAAAATATTTGCCCCACAAAGAGACAGTCAGAGTCCCTTTCATCTGTGAAGTGTGGCTCAACTGAAGATGTTAATATTAGTGCTGGCAGATAAGTCAGCTCACTGTATATATGAAGATATGATTCAGAAGTGCTCATGAAAAATCCCCTTTGGCTTTAGAACATCAGGACCATGAAATAAATTGGGGTCTCATCATGCTGTGGGTATCCTGAATATTCCTGATCCCATCAAAGCAGAATTTACTTTGATATTTGTAGGGTTCTTTAGACTAATCAGAACACACAGAATATCCTAAACTGGTCAAATGTGGGCTGTATCATATGGTTCAATACAATATTTGTCTTGTCACTTGGTCAGGCTGCTAGGAGAGGTATATATTGGAATATGGAGTGACCTTTCACAATTTATAAAAGGCCCTTAATTTTTTATAGTTACTTATATGATCTTTCAGCAATCAGCAGCTTTCACCTTTCTATAGTAATTATAAAAGTACCATTTATAAAGAATTTACTGTCTCTGGCACTATTGTAAGCATGTGAATCCATTCAAAACTCTGTACGGTAGATACTACTGGTATTATTATTGCCATTTTAAGTAAGAGAAAACAGAACAGAGAAGTTGAATACATTTCCCCAAATCACTCAACCAATAAGTGAAAGAGCTGATACTTGAACCAGGCAGTATAGCCCCATGATCTAAGTTCCTGATCATTATACTATACTGCCTCCTGGTCGTTGAGGTTTGTAAATCTCTAATACTGCCTTTTTGCTTTTCAGATTCCATCCCCCATCAGTGGTAGGAACTTTGGGTAGTGCTGCTGCTGCATCCAAGATGTTAGGGCTCAGCATGACCAACTGCCAACAGGCCTTGGCTATTGCTGTTTCCCATGCTGGGGCACCCATGGCAAATGCCGCCACTCAGACCAAGCCTCTTCATATGGGCAATGCTGCCAGGCATGGGATAGAAGCTGTTTTTCTGGCAATGCTGGGTCTCCAAGGAAACAAGCAGGTCTTGGACATGCAGACTGGATTCGGGGCCTTCTATACCAACTACTCCCCCAAAGTCCTTCCAAACCTAGATTCTTACTCATGGCTTCTGGACCAGCAGGATGTGGCTTTTAAGAGTTTCCCTGCACATCTGGCCACCCACTGGGTGGCAGACGCTGCTGCATCTGTGAGAAAGCACCTTGTAACAGACAGAACCATGTTTCCCACTGACCACATTGAGAGAATTGTGCTCAGAATTCCAGATGTCCAGTATGTAAACCGGCCTTTCCCAGACTCAGAGCATGAAGCCCGTCACTCCTTCCAGTATGTGGCCTGTGCCATGCTGCTCGATGGTGGCATCACGATTTCATCATTCCACAAAGACCAGATCAACAGGCCACAGGTGAGAGGGTTACTTGGCAAGGTGGAGCTGGAGCATCCCCAGAACAACATGCCAAACTTCAACACACTATACTGTGAGCTAAGTGTCACCCTCAAGGATGGAGCCACCTTCACGGAGTGCTGTGATACTTTCTATGGTCACTGGAGGAAGCCACTGAGCCAGAAGGACCTAGAGGCCAAGTTCAGAGCCAATGCCTCCTTGATGCTGTCCTGTGATGCAGTAGAAAGGCTGATAAAGATAGTAGACAACCTGGAAGGTCTAGAGGACTGTTCTGGGTTAACTTCACTTCTGAAAGGACCCTCTCCACTAGAGATGATTTCACAGTCTATGTAGTATGTAATAATTCCATAGTACAATATCTAAGTGACTTTATATTTGAGGAAATTCAATGATTTGCTCTCCAGAGCAAAGGTCTGCTCTTGGTTTTCCCAGAACTAAATGCAGCCTGGTGGAGCGAGTCCAGACAGAACTGGGTATATATATGGAATGAGTCTTGTCCTGTTAATTTGCAAGACTGTTCCAATTATCTATAAGTATTCATAGAGCTGAATTTCAAGTCACCTGTGACTTGCTTATAAAATTAATATTTTCAGAGGAATTTTATGAACTTCTTGAACCTCAGGTGTGAGAAGACTTTGAACGGGTACAATTTTTGCTGACAGTGGAAAAGGGCTCTGGTCTGTTGTACTGCTGACAAATTTCTTAGACCAGGGGTTATAGAAGCTCTCAGTAGTGAAGGAGATGCTGTTGAATTTAAATATGAGAGCTTGGTGTTTTAAAATCTTGCCTCTGAAACTTACTAGATGTTACTAGATATCCTTCTGCCATAGTTTCTCTATTTTGTAAAGCATAAATAAAAAGCAGTCTAAAAAACAAAGCATCTTTGCTTCAGAAGCCATGCCCTTAATCATTGCATTATGTCATCTTTCATTATTTAAAAAATTTTTTGAGAAATGAATAATGAATGAAGAGTCTGAGAATAATAAAGAATGACAACAAGAGTATCAACCTATGAACCAGGAGCTCACAGTTTGATTACTGGTCAGGTCATGTGCCCAGGATGCCCTAGTGTGGGTGTAGAAGAGGCAGCCAATTAATGATTCTCTCTCATCATTGCTGTTCCTATCTCTCTCTCCCTCTCCCTTCCTCTCTGAACTATATACACACATATATATGAAAGACAACAAAAATATATGTCTATAATTAAACAAATATTGATGTATAAAATAATAAAATGTCTTAGGGGTTTAAAATTTTAAGATTAGCAGGGAATTTTATAATAAACTAGAAGTGTGGTGCACAAAATTGTGCACTTTGGAAGGGTCCCTCAGCCCAACCTGCACCCTCTTGCAGTCTGGGAGCCCTGGGGGGGATGTCCAGCAGGTGGCTTAGGCCTGCTCCCCACAGGGATGTCAGTTGGACATCCTCAGTGCTGCCATGGAGGCGGGAGAGGCTCCTGCCACCACCACTGCGCTCGCCAGCCATGAGTCCAGCTTCTGGCTGAGCAGCATTCCCCCTGTGGGAGTGCACTGACCACCAGGGGCAGCTCTGCATTGAGCAGAATGAGGCCAAAACCAGATCTCCAACATCCCCCAAGGGGTCCCGGATTGCTAGAGGGCACAGGCCAGGCCCCTAGGGCCTCACAGGGGCACGATCAAGGCCGGGGAGGGACACGGGAGGTTGGCCAGCTAGGAAGGACTGCAGCAGGGCTCCAGGATAAGTCTGCCCCATCTCACTCAGTCCCAATCAGCCGGACCCCAGCAGCAAGCTAATCTACCAGTTGGAATGTCTGCCCCCTGGTGGTCAATGTGTGTCATAGGGAGTGGTTGAGTGGTCTTAGCATATCATTAGCATATTACACTTTGAATGGTTGAACAGACAACTAGACAACTAGACACTTAGCATATCAGGCTTTTATTATATAGGATTTGTTCAGGAGAAGGGCAAAGCTACTAATTCGAGACTTTGATTTGTAAGTATGCATGTTGACATTTCTAGGGTAACCATTTCCAAAAAAAAAAGCAGCAGAATGTATCACTTTCAGGTTAATAGAGAGGGAAATATGTAATTTGGGGGTAAATAACCTACAGGAAGGCAAGACTGGAGGGGAGAAGAGATATAGAAAAGGCAGAACAAACATCAAATTATTTTAAAAATCCAAATATATCTATAATTACAAAAACAGTAAATGGACTAAATGTTCTGTTAAAAATGTTTCATAGCTTTATTAATATCAACCTTACATACTACTAATTCATCCATTTTAGGTGTACAGTTCAATGAGTGCTAGTAAATTTATGGATTTGTGTAAACATCACCACAATTCATTTTTTGGAATACTTCTATCACTCTAAAAAATTCCTCATGACTGCTTGCAATCAATCCCCAGTCCTCTCTCCAGCCCTCAGCAAGCAATAATCTGCTTTCTATCTCAATAGTTTTATCTTTTCCAAATATTTTCTCTAGGAAGTAAAATCATACAATATGTAGTCTTATGTGTCTGACTCTTTCACTTAGCATAAAGTTTTAAGATTTTTCTACATATGTATCAGAGCACTTTATTCCCTTACATTGTTGATAACACTCCACCGTGTGGATATGTTGCAGGGCAGTGAAAAACTAGGAAAATTCCAGGGCAAGATGAATAGGGAAACTGAAATAAAAAAGTTAAAACAAGGCCAACAGTGTGGGCAATTTACAGCTGGCTTGTAAATAACAAGCCTTTATCTTCCCAACCAAGGACACTTGAGAGCAAAAGGTTAAAAATCTCCCTAATGAGAGAATGCAGAAAAAGAGGGAGGAAGGGGAAAGGAGAAAAATGAATTTTTATTATTTTTTGTTTTAACTCGCTAAAAGAGAAGCCAGCAGTCTCAAGACTTGGCAAGATAAAATTGCCAGGTGTTTCTCATGAATTCTGAGAAGTAAAAAGGAACCTTGAAAATTAGTATATACCAAGATATTAAACAGAGGGATTTTTGAAACCTATAGACAGGAGAGTATAGAACTTCTCAAGCCCGCACATGGCATTTGCTTTCCTGGGTTAGCTGGAAAAGCCTATCTGCCCTCTGAGCCCACTGAATTGAAATAGATTTGCTTGCCTGCCTTCTTTAATAAATTGGCTTTGTCATAATACAATCAGGGTCTCCGTTTAAATTAATTTATACTAGAAGACAAGAATTGAGAAGGAGACATCCCTCTCCCTTCAACTGAGAGGGTTGTCTGATGATACCTTTTTGGGGGTTTCTGGCTACAGATGGACCACACTTTGTTTACCCATTCATTAGTTAATAGGTAGAGTTGTTTCCATTTTGGGCTATCATGAATAATGCCTTCATGAACAATCTCATACATGTCCTTCTGTAGGCATATCTTTCTGTGTCTCTTTGATAGCTACCTAAGTGAGAATGCTGGGCCTTATAAATAGCAAGCCCTTATCTTTCTTAAAATTGTCACGTTTTTACATTTCAACAGTTTGGTTAAGTGTGCAATAGTATCTCATGCTGATTCTAATTTGCATTTCCTTCATGACTAATTCTTGCACATTTTTGCCAATTGTTTCTTTCTTTCTTTTTTTTTAAATGTATCTTTATTGTTGAACTTATTACAGATGCCCCCATTGAGCCCCTCACTCTGGTGAGGATTAAAAAGAAAAATAGCATAGGGTTAGTTCACAGAAAGTGATCATTCAAAACACCTCCAAGGCAGGCGAATGTTTCAGAAGTAGTTGCACTGGCTCCCAGGAAACTCTAGAGGGCTACATAGCACACCAGAAGCATGTATGATGCACAGTAACTTTAAAAACCTATCATGGCCTTATCTGAAGCACAGAGCAGAACAAATGCCTTCATAGGAATAATGAAAACTAGTCTAATCATCTTGTTCAGTTGTAAATACAGAAACCAACGTTCAGATATCCTGTCATTCAAAAAAATTCTCCTTGCTTTTTTTGTTGTCATTATTATTAAAAACAAGTCAATCCACCACAGTTATAGTTGTTGCTCATATTGAAACAGGAAAATTGAACTGGAATGCATGGTGTTCCTCTGGGCAGGTGGTTCCCAGGTTCTTGTCCCGTGAAGTCAAAGAATGAAACTATAAACAGAAGGTGCTATAGCAAAAGATGGAGATTTATTGAGAAACAAGCAGACTCCCACATGGGGAGGAGGAGAAAGCCCCATTAAGTCCCTGTGGGAACCTCTTTCCATGTCCCGCGTGGTTCAGGGTTCCCGGTTCAGGGTTCGGGTTCTGAAGGAGGCCGCATGCAAAAGAAATGAGAGACCAGAAAACATTAATTTGGCGATATTGGGGGGCCAGGCAGGAGCCTTCCTCTAGTGGAAAGGACTGCCACTTGCTCTGGCCTTTTTCTCCCTTTTATTAAGGCTTTGGGACATACCCCTAGCCTTTAGGCAAGAAATAACAAATCAGAAATTAACATGAAACAAACAGGTAGAGGTTGCTTCAGCCAACAATGTTTCAACTCAACAGTGAGTAATTAGCTCTGACCTTTCAGAGCAATTAAGGTTGACCAGCCTTCTGGCCTCCTGTTTACATCCATTTAGTAAGAACAATGTTTGGTTTCAGACAAGTCCCTTTTTCCCACAGTTTATAAAGGGTCTGACATCCACTCTGGTTGGTCACTATTCCCTCTGATTTGGTCACTATAGCAATTGCAGAGTTCAAACCTCACAAAGTACTTGAGGTTCCCTCCTTCTTCTACCTTATTGTTTCTCTATTCCCTTTGGGCTTTCCTCTCCCTCTCTGAATGAGAGGCTTCCTTCCCTTTATTCTGTAAATGTGTACCTTCTGCTTCTCCCAGCTTCCTTATTCTATGGAAATGTGCCTTCTGTAGGTCTGTAGCCTTGTGATTTTTCCATGGACCCCTTAATTCTTAAAATTTCCTAACCCTGCGTATTTTACCCCTATGAACTCCTTTCAATATTGGAACCAACCTGGAGATTCAGAAAAAAAGCCTTTGAAATAAGTAAATAAAAATGACAATGTGTTTGTATAGGTACACTATATATCTAACAAATTCAGCAATGGTTATTTCATCTTTAGGTCAAGATCACACTGAAGTTATCTATTATCACATGATAGAGCGTGTATATAATTCATTTGGTCAGAGCAAAGATACTTTTGCTTGGATAATTTCTTCTAAATATTATAACTAAACCATCGTTTTTCAAATACATTATAAAACATCCCCACCATTTCCCTCATTTCATGACAGAGTTCATGCAGAGGGGCCATGCTATGAAAGCTCATGTGTGCAGGCTTGTTGGTGGCATCCTGGCAGATTCACTCACATCCCCGAAGCGGTGTTTGCCATGTTTGTATCTCAGCTCTTTTACAGCAGTTGCTTGGTCTGCATCAGAACAGAAGATCTGAGTGGGAGAAGATGTTTCTTAGGCACCTGACAGCATGACTGTGAAGAGAGTTAAATTTATCAGGTCGCTTTGCCTCTCAGCTGCTGCAACATTCACAGCAAAAACGCACAGGCACTGTGTACATAAGAAACCTGTTCCAACACAAGGCTTCATTTAAATACCCAGTTGGTAAGAGAAATGAAGGTTCTGAGACAGGAATTTTGGGGTAAAACAGGACAGGTTTAGGAAATTTTAGAAAGTTTAGAAACTAAGGGGACCATGAAAGAAACAAGGGCTGCAGAGCAGCAGAAGGTATAGGTAGAATGGGGGAGCTGAAAAGCTGCAACAGATACATTTCCATAGAATGAGATAGCTTGGAACAGCAAAAGGTCTATGTTTATAAAATAAAGGGAAGGAAACCCTCATTCAGAGGAAGAAGAAGAAAGCTCAGCCCTAACTGGTTTTGCTCAGTGGATAGACCATCGGCCTGTGGACTGAAGGGTCCCAGGTTCGATTCCAGTCAAGGGCATGTACCTTGGTTGCTGGCACATCCCCAGTAGTGGGTGTGCAGGAGGCAGCTGATCCATGTTTCTCTCTCATTGATGTTTCTAACTCTCTATCCCTCTCCCTTCCTCTCTGCAAAAAAAAATCAATAAAATATATTTTAAAAAAGAAAGCTCAAAGGAAATAGAAAAACAATAAAGAGAAAATAATAACTTACTATAGTAACCAGTACAAGGAAACAGTGACCAATCAGAAGGGTTATCAAGGTACAAAGCTCTGCAGCCTTTATAAATCGTAGGAAAAAGGAACTCGGTGGGGCCCTTTTCCCCCTCCCCACGTGGCAGACTGTGGTTGTTCTTTCATAAATTTCCACGTTGGCTATACCACCTTCCTCCATGGATTCATTCTTCAGCTCCACTGGACAAAGAGCCTGGGAACCATCCTGCTCAGGGGAACACCTTGTGTTCCCGTCCAAAATTCTGTTTCAGTTCAAGAAGTCAGTAAATTACGCACAATTTGATCCATACCTCTGAATGATAACATACTATAGTGAAATGTTTTCTAACAGAATAAGCCAGTGAGTGTAGTCTCTGCAATTCAAAACCATCTGGTCTTTCACCTGAAACCACAGTCCTCTACCATTTCTACCCGGCCCTTATGCCAATCACCAAATGCCACCACCCCACAATGAAAGCTAACTTGTTAAGCAATCAGAAAAGCAGTCACATTTACAATCATCTGCTAGAAGAAGGACAGGAAAGCCCTGTAAAACCTGCTTACCCGGCAGTAAGCGTTTCATCCTTTCCTTCCCCTCGGCCCACACTATGACTGACCCACTGTGACTTCCCAAGCAGGAAGGTTTAGCCACCTGCGCAGGGGAAATTCAGCACCAGCAGATGGGCTTTTCGAAGGCTGGAAGAGTCCTTCACAGAACTGCAGAGAATGCCGCTCTGAGTCACCACAAAACCACCTGCGAATGATGGGAAACTCAAGAAGTTAACCTTTTGTTTGTTTGTTTGTTTGCTTTAGATATATAGTTGATAGGCTTGATAATTAGTGCATATAGAAAGCTATTGTTCCAGGGATGGAATGTATAACTGAACCTACCCTGACTTGGGAGAATCTCAAGTAATTCCAAGTAATTCAGTCAAACCTTGTGCCCCTAGAGGACTGCATGCCACCCAGATGGTATCTGAGCCATTGTACTCCCGGGAGAGAAGGTCCCTGCCAGGATGCAGAGAAGGAATCACCAGTCAGCAGATGAAGAGATGCTCAGAAAGTCACTGGACTGACCACAGCTTTTATCTGGTTAACCTTTTCCCTAAATTCCAAGCCCCTCACCTACTTTCGCCTGAATTTCAATCCCGTTATTTACACTTTTCTTCTCCTTATCAAAACGGTGAGCTTGAGATGACATGTAAAATGGTCTTCTCAGATCACCAGCCATCTGAATGAAGTGCCCATAAAGATTCAGTCCTGCCTGGCTGGTGTGGCTCAGTTGGCTGAGTGTTGTCCCAGGCACCAAGAATACATGCCCAGATTGTGGCCTTGATCCCTAGTAGGGGGTGTGCAGGAGGCAGCCAATTGATGTATCTCTCTCCCTCTCCCTTCCTCTCTCTCTAACATCAATAAAAACATTAAAAAAAAGATTCAATCATTGTTGCTATTTACTGGTTCTGGTAGTGATGGGCAGCATGAACACCCATTTTTTTTCCCGGTTTCACAAAGACAGGGAACCTGGGATTATTTGAGGCAACAGACAAGAAGAACCTATGAACAATTAATTCTTAAGCAAAGAATTAAGGCACATAAGAGAAATAACACGTGATAAAAATTTTTTCTTAAAGTCTTCTGGAATTAGTAATGGCTTTGATGAATTCATTAACTTTGTTTTAAAAAGTCGGGATAGCAACCTATATTGGTCAACATTGTTCAGAGTCTTTTTTGTAGACTCCATTGATTAATGAGTTTGCCAACCAATGGAACAACAACAGCCAATAATTATTGAAATCGAGAGTCTAGGTCAGTGGTTGGGCAAACTCTTTAGTCAACAGAGCGGCAAGTTTGACCTAAGGCAAGGTGGAGACATACACTTCAAATGGAAAGCTTTCAACCGATAGGGTTTACAGAATTCAGTCTAGTCATTTTCTGAGCATCTATTCATTTAGTTAAGTGCTAAAACACAGACTCAAGCATTAGGAAGTTTATGTGCCAGGAACCATTTCCAGCATGTCATAATTATAAGAGTTTCATCAAAAGGTTGGTGAAGCTTGGGGGGCTCAACAAGCGCGGAGTCACATATGTAGTTTACCTGATGGGACAGCTAAAAAGCAACTCCCCCAAACCTGAACAGGATTGTTAACAGCCAGACAGCTCAGGGCATCTTAACCTACATGTTATTGCCTCCTGTTGGCCAAACACCTGAACAGCTATAGGCTATTCCCCAATCTGACAATGCTTCTATAAACCCTACCCTTTGAAGTGTATGTCTCCACCTTGCTTAAGGTCAGTGGTCTGCAAACTTGCTGCTCTGTTGACTAATGAGTTTGCCGACCACTGACCTAGACTCTCGATTCCAACAATTACAGGCTGTTGTTGTTCCATTGGTTGGCAAACCACAGCTCTCGAGCCACAGTTTGCCAACCACTGCCTTAGGACAAATAGTGTTAATAAAAAGCACTGGGGCTGAGTCAAGGGAAAGTCTTTAACTCCTTTAGCTGAAGCGCCTCTGACCCCCCAATGCCTTTCACAACTATCTTTCAACTTTGGACTCCTCCTTATTGAATCTATGCATCAGCTCCTTTCTCCTGGTTGCTGAAAACCCCTTTGTAATGCTGAATAAGAACCCCAGCACTTATGTGTTTCAATGATGCCCTTGTAGCAAGTACTAGACTTTGACGGCAAAAAGGGCTTATATTAACCTAATAATAATAAAAAATAACAAACATTTTGCATCAACAGTATAAAATTCTGAAGACACAAGGTGGAATGCCCACCATAGTGCTAATTTTTGCTAAATATTTCAAGTTTGGTATAAACAGAAGTACACACACACACACACACACACACACACACACACACTTTTTTTAAAAAAAACAGTTGAGGTAATTTCATTTCTCCTAAAAAGAAAAATCTATCTTTATGTGCTGGAATAAGAGATTTTTCTTAAATAGCGGTAATTTTTTAGATTGTTTTAAAAATAAAAGAGTCTTCAATGTGAAAACTAATTTTAGCACTGTTTCAGCTATATCACCAGGTATAATGACAGCATTACGCCTGCTGGAGCTCAGGCCTGCCAAATTAGGTGAGTCCCAGGCTCTCTTGGCACTTCCTTTCAGAGCCTTTCTCTTCCCTGTTATTGGACTTTTTAAATATATCTTCACTTTCAAAAATAAAACAAATGGTGTCATTGCCTTTGTGAAACAATCAAGCAAATTAATCTCAGAACCTAAATCAGAAAAGAAAGTCAGAAAACCACTAAGTGATTCTACTAGTATATGCCTTTAGGTCAACAGCAACAACAAGCATTATAGCTCAGTCTTAAGAAAGAAGTTGCAGGGGGGAGAGAGAGGGAAGGGGAGAGAGAGAGAGAGAGAGAGAGAGCTATAAATTAGCTTCCAGAAAAAAACCTGAACAGTTAGAAGGAGACGTTGTCGGGAAAGGGGACATCTATAATACTTTCAATAATAAAGATAAATAAAATAAAATAAAATAAAATAAAATGCCAGTCAAAAAAAGAAAGAAAGGAAGGAAGGAAGGAAGGACAATAGAAAGAGTTTGGTTTCCAAATACATATGTATATATCATATAATACATACGCTTTTTAAGGAGATGGAAGAGAAGATCCGATTTTATAGATCAGAGCATATGGGTCTCAAAAACATGAGCGAGCCTGTCTGGCATGAGTATTGATCTATGAACCCAGAGGTCACAGTTTGATTCCCAGTTCAATATGCTGGGGGCATGCAGGAGGCAGTGGATCATTCTCTCTCATCATTGATATTTCTATCTCTCCTCTCCCTTCCTCTCTGAAATAAATAAAAAAAAATATTTTTTTTGAAAAATGAAAGAATTCATGAAATCTGCCCTTGAAACCATTCTAGAGCAGTGATTCTCAACACTGGCTGCCTATTAGAATCACCAGAGTTGTTTGAGGTCCCAATAAACCAGTTACATGTGAGAGAAGCATGAGAGTGGGCAATGAGGTGTGGTAAAATCTCCACAGGCGATTCCATTGTTTTTCAGGGTTGGCAACCACTGATCTAAAGCAAATGGGAGCTAAAACTCACAACCTCATGGCTCCGAGTTAAAATCCCAATAAGCCATGGATGGAAAATTGCAAACTCATGAGTCAAATTCTAATTCTTAACCTAGAAGGCTACCTACAAGGCTGTCAGTGATGCCCACATGTGGAAAGAGGAAATAAACTGGGTATAAGCATTAGGAAGGGGAAAGATTAGCTGCTGGAATACACATTTGTATCTACTGGCTTCTTTGAGGAGGATAGGGTGGGAGAGGGAGAGGGGGAAGG
>PVJN01041921.1:0-18580 GCA_004026805.1 Lasiurus borealis | reverse complement strand
AAGAAATAGACTTACAAATCCAGGAAGCACACAGAACCCCATATAAAAGGAATCCAAAGAGGACTACACCAAGACACATCATAATTAAAATACCAAGAGCAAAAGACAAAGAGAGAATATTAAAAGCAGCAAGAGAAAAACAGTTTATTACCTACAAGGGAGCACCCATACGACTGTCAGCTGATTTCTCAACAGAAACCATGCAGGCCAGATGGGAGTGGCAAGAAATATTCAATGTGATGAATAGCAAGAACCTACAACCAAGAATACTCTATCCAGCAAAGCTATCATTCAGAATTGAAGGGCAGATAAAGAGCTTCACAGATAAGAAAAAGCTAAAGGAGTTCATCAACTCCAAACCAGTATTATATGAAATGCTGAAAGGTACTCTTTTAGAAGAAGAAGAAGAAAAAGGTAAAAGATAAAAAATTATGAACAACAAATACATATCTATCAACAAGTGAATCTAAAAATTAAGTGAATTAAAAATTTGATCAACAGAGTAAACTCGTGAATATAATAGAATCAGGAGCACAGAAAGGGAGTGGACTGATAATTCTCAGGGGAAAAGTGGGGAGGGGTATACAGGGAGAGATTGGACAAAAATCATACACCTATGTATGAGGTCAATGTGAGGGAGGTAAGGGTAGAGGGAAAGGTGGGAGCTAGGTGGAGGGGAGCTATGGAGGGGAAAAAAGTGAAACAAATGTAATATGAATAATAAAGATTTAATTAAAAAAAAGAAATCATACAATTCAGTAGCAAAAAACCCCACAATAATCCAATTTTAAAATGGGCAATATGATTCAGTAATTGCACTTCTGAGCATATCAGAAGGAAACAAAAACACTCTGCTAGAAGTGTTATCTAGCAGCATAATTTACAAATGCCAAGATATGGAAACAACCTAAGTGTCCATCAATGGATGAAGTGGTAAAGAAGTTGTGGTATATTAATACAATGGAATATTCAGCCATTAAAAAGAAGAAAATTTTGCCATCTGTGACAACCTGGATGGAACTTCAGGGCATTATGCTAGGTAAAATAAGTCAAAGGCAAATACTATATGATCTCACTTATATGTAGAATCTTAAAAATAAATAAATTCATAGGAAAAGAGATCATATTTTTGGTTACCAGAGGTAACAGATGGAGGTTGGGAGTGGGAGAATTGGATAAAGGTTTTCAAAAGGTACACATTTCTAGGTATAAGATAAATAAGTAGCTGGGATATAATGTACAACATGATGACTATCATTAACACTACTGTACTAGTATGATATAGTGAAAAGTTGGTTAAGAAGATGATCCTAAGAGTTCTCATCACAACAAGAAAATCTTTTTCTTCTTATGTCTACCTGATGTTAGCGGAATTCATTGTGGTGATCATTTCACAATATATGCAAATCAAGAAATTGTGCTATATACCTTAAACTTATACAATGGTGTAGGTCAATTATATGTCAATAAAACTTGAAAATATGTACAGGTTTAATGCAAAAAATGATGAACTGTGGGAGGCAACAGTAAACTAAGGGTGGTATAATGGTCAGGTTGTTTTCTGATATTGTTATCCTGAGACTTGGGGTTGTAGGAAGGAATAAGTTACCAAGACAAAAAGGCAGCCTTAATTCAGGCCAATACAAGAGTTTTATTCTGCTTAAGCTCAGAGATAGCGCATCAGCAGGGCAACGCTACATGAGTGACTTTAGGAGATAAAGCAAACTCAGTAGCTACTTCCAGAAATCAACAGATAAATATGGAAGCCATTCTATGAAGGTGAGGGATAGAAGAAGAAATGGAAGATATCATAAGATAGAAGAAAAGCATTCATAGTTGATTTGGATAGATGTGGGAGAAGACTTTGAGACTTTCTGAACTACTCAGAAGGAATTGGGCCATGGCTGCTATTTAGCTTATACTGGCATGGTGTTAGTGCAGGCTAAAGTATACTGCCCTCATGATTGGCAAATAGTTTAAGTTAGACCACATGTCACAAAATGACAACATCCAACAGCCACTGCATCGGTGGTAATGGGGCTTGGGACTGGTGCATCTGGACAGTGGGGCATAAGCTGGGCAGACCAAGGTAGTAGCTGAAGGGAACATGGTCTCTGCTGCTCAGGAGGAGCCAGGATTGGCAGGAGCAGCAGAACAAGCCTGGCTGGTGGCAGTGTTATAGGTAGGGGTGGAAGCAGAGGCCCTTTGGGTTCAGGCTGTGTGAGAAGCATTAGCATCCAGAACATGAGAGCTCATCCCATCACCTTGCCACTGAAGCAAGTACCTGGCCCCCAATCTAATGACCATTGATTTAATGGTGAGTCATTGGGAGAGTTCGGTACAGTTTCCTCCACAAACTGTAGCTTAGAGCCCCCTTTCCTTTTATGAGAGCTGCTCAAATATAAGATCATGCCAGCAATTTTTAAAATTCAATAATGAGTTAGAAATTATTAGAGTGATTTGAAGACCATTTTACCTTGTATCACATGGTAAGTAGTTTCATGACATATAGTTTAGTAGAAAATAGAAAGAAAATACTTTAAATTTGTATTTACATACTGATTATTTATATTGATTGCATTTATTTATAAAACTTACATTGTCATACAAGTTGACAAAAATCATTCTTATACATTGGGCAATATGAAACTGGGGGATTTGGCTGGTGGGGCTCAAAATGGCTTCAGTGTATCCCTGCTCCTCAGCTCAGGTTGGTTTGACTTGGGCAAATATGGGCTTCATTTTATTTACAAATGAGATGTCATTACTGTTCTCACACTTCCTGAGTCTTCAGAAGGATCTGTTCTGCAGCTGCAAGGGACACACTAAGCAAAAGAAATGGCAATGTTAGGTTTTTAGTTACTTTGCCAATACAGTGAAGGCCAGAAGTTCACTCAGAAAACAAATAATAGTTATTGAGCAGCTCTGCCAGGCACCAATAGAATAAAATAGACAAAAACTCTGACTTAGAGAGCCAACAAGTGATTGCAGGTAGTGCTCATTATTCAAAAGCAAAGGATAGATGGAACCAAGGAGAAAGCTGTGATCTCATTTCAGCCCCGTCTCCTGCGTACTCTTCTGCCTTCCTTGGGTTAGTCATTAGGACATTGTGATTAACACCACAGAGCTAGGAACTAATCTACTCTGAGACAGTGAAGCAACCATCCAGTATCTAAATCTGCCATTAGAGAAGCATTTTCCAAGTGTTCCTTGGAATCCAGTCCTTCAAAATGCTTAGTTAAAAAAAAAAAAAGGATTTAGTGCTTAAATAAGTTTTGCAACACTTCTGCTCTTAGAGATTTACAATGAACTCTATTAAATACTAACTGTATGACCTCTAACCTATTAAATACTAACAGTATGACCTCCTTTAGTTTTGGATTCAATATTTGGGCATCAGTCTTTAGTTATTTTTTACTTTTTTAAAAAATATATTTTTATTGATTTCAGAGAGGAAAGGAGAGAAAGAGTTAGAAACAACAATGATGGCAGAGATCCCCAGTAGGGGGCATGCCCCCAACTCGGGCATGTGCCCTTGACTAGAATCAAATCCAGGACCCTTCAGTTCACAGGCTGACGCTCTATCCACTGAGCCAAACCAGCCAGGGCTTTGTTTTTTTAATTACTTGCTTAAGAATTAAAATTAAATTCATTCTTCTATATTAAAGGTTATTCTGTATCTTCCTTAAAGTTTCTTCATTCCCCCAATTGTCCATAAATCCTAGGAACTTATTTAATCCAAAGGGAGCAGTCTTGTTTCAGAGTATCACATGGAAGGAACTGGTTAGTCCATTAAAAGTTCTGATTTTAATCACTTCTGCCTGGTGTCACTGTTGAAAACTGATTCCAACAGGCTCAAAAGAGTCCTTGTCCTGCCCTAAGGTTGTCCTTTCTGCTGCAGGACCCTGTGTAGGCAGCAGGCTGTCATTGAGGACAAGGACTCTCAAGATGACAGCTTATTGGAATTATACTCACACAATCAGCCACTGTTCCCAAACATGACAGCTCTGCCCAGGTGGCCTCATATAATTGGGTTTCTAACCACAGGGGCACACTGTACTTAGAACATGCTGTCTCCCACAAACCTCAAGGCCCTGATGTTAAGCCTAAGTCACTGAATCAGACTCCCTCTTTTTTCTTGGGGAAACTTGAATGTTTTTTTGCTACCGGGGAACCCCTATTAGGAGTAGCCCAGCCATTTAGAAAGTTCTAATTAAACTGAATCTCAAAAGGGAAGGCGATAAGATCTTTAAATGTGTGTGTGTGTGTGTGTGTGTGTGTGTGTACATATTTCAAAGAGGAAGGGAGAGGGAGAGATAGAAACATCAATGATGAGAAAGAATCATTAGTTGGCTTCCTCTTACATGCCCCCACTGGGGATTGAGCCCGCAACCTGGACATGTGATCACAGAATTGAACTGTGACCTCCTACTTCATAGGTTGACACTCAACCATTGAGCCACACCAGTCAGGCAGGAGATAGATTCTTGATCCCTTTCCCTCTTGAGTATGCTTGGCCATAGGTGAGTTTAATTTGGCATATATATTAGGTTTCAAATCACCATGAATGTTTCTGGGTTGGAATGCTTAAAAATAATGACTAATTTGGCCCAAGTTTTGATTTGAGAGGTAGCTAAAATCTGGACAGATATAGACCATGGCACTTACAAAGTTTCATGGGAGCAAAGGATGGAAAAATATTCTAGTATATTGGAGGCAGTCAAGTATCTGAAGGGAAAGAAGAGCAATGCTAGAGACAGAGGAAGATTTGTCCCTATTATAATTTTATATATTACTAGAGGCCCAGTGCATAAAATTCATGCACAGGGGTGGGTGTACATGTATGTCCTTCAGCCCAGCCTGCACCCTCTCCAATCTGGGACCCCTTGAGGGATGTCTGGACTGCCTGCTTTGGCCTGATCCCACCAGACATCCCTCTCACAATCCAGGACTGCTGGCTTCCAACTGCTTGCCTGCCAGCCTTCCTGATTGCCCCTAACTAATTCTACCTGCCTGGCTGATCACCCTCTAACCACTCCCCTGCCAGCCTGATTGATGCCTAACTGCTCCCCTGCTAGCCTGTTTGCCCCTAACTGCCCTCCCCTGTGGGCCTCATCACCCATAACTGCCCTCCCCTAGAGGCTTGGTCACCCCTAACTCCCCTCCCTTGCTGTCCTGATCGCCCACAACTGCCCTCCCTTGAAGGCCTGGTCCTCCGCAACTGCTCTCCCCTGCAGGCCTGGGTTCCCCCCAACTGTCCTTCTCTGCAGGCCCAGTCACCCCCAATTTCCCTCTGCAGGCTTGATCACCCCCAACTTCCCTCCCTTGCAGGCCTGGTGCCTCCCAATGCCTTCCCTTGCTGGCCTGATAACCTACAACTACCCTCCCTTGAAGGCCTGGTCCCTCATAACTGCCCTCCCTTGCTGGCCATTTTTGTGGTCGCCATCTTATGTCCACATGGGGGCAGGATCTTTGACTACAGAGGGGTAGCCATCTTGTGTGTTGAATGGTCAATCTGCATATTACTCTTTTATTAGATAAGATAGAGGCCTGGCACATGGGTGGGGGCCAGCTGGCTTGCCCTGAAGAATGTCCTAGATCAGGGTGGGTGTTCCCTTGGGGTGTGGGGTGGCCTGGGTGAGGGGCCTGTGGTGGTTTGCAGGCTGGCCATGCCCCCTGGCAACCCAAGTGGAGAGGCCAAGGTATCTGGAATTTATTTATCTTCTATAATTGAAACTTTGTAGCCTTAAACAGAGGCCAGATGTGTGCAGAGCTTGGCTTCCTCCATCCCTAGGGCAACCCAAGCCTTCCTCCTGCTCTTTCTGTGGCCATAGCTATCTTGGTTGGGTTAATTTGCATACTTGCTCCTGATTGGCTTGTGGGCATGGCTTGTGGGTGTAGCAGATGTATGGTCAATTTGCACATTACTCTTTTGTTAGATAGGATAAGAGGTGTTATCTAATACATCATAAGGTGTGTTATCCTTCAGAGAGAATTAGACTCCCAAGAATTCTCTCTTGAATTTCTACCATGAAACTAAAAAGCCCTAATGCCCTCCAAGATTCTTGATAAGCCAGTCCTTATCCCTCAATGAGTCAGACTCTTATGGCAATGAATAAGTCTCAGAACCTTTTGGGTTGGGGAAGAAAATTCCAGCAGTTACCAACATGCCTTTAGACTCGATTTTTGGATACCAAAAAGGCCATAATTTCTATGGAGAGGAGAAATACATTGAACATGTATTAATAAAGCCCCTCATTCTTCCTGGTAGTTGGCCTTCCTTTATTTTCTCAAATAGTTTACATTAAATCCTTAAGACACAGAATAAAATGTAGCATACACTGTTAAAGCTTTCTTGATGCCAGGATATTTTATGCTCAGCTTTACTGGACCAATCAACACAAGTCACTTGGTTTGTAAGGTGGTCACAATGTGAGGACAATTTTTATTAATTCATTAAATAAAATTAAAAGGAGTCTCTAGAATAGTAGCACAAAAGACAAAGACTAATGCTATTTGATACAAGATAGTTATAGAAAGGCCTTTTATTTTTTTTGTTATGTTTAGGTTTATAGGGACACATTTGCCTCCCACTCTAATGCACACCTGTATCCTATGGAATAACAAGTCATGTTTTAATAGGATTGCACTGTATGTAAAACACATCATGTGTTTAGAAATGAAATATCCAGGGGAATTATTTTCATTTCTTACTATTTTGTCACATTTCATGTGTTCTGTCTGATATGTAGACACATAAAGGAAGCTGGTTTTAGTTATCTAATACTGTGTTGTATTTATTACTTCAACTTGCAGATGCTTTTATTTGGATTTCCAAACATGTAGTTTTTAACATGTTTTATTAGTGAGGTAGCAATAAAGGAACAATTTGTAGCTAAGTTAACACTTATAAATTTCTCTGTTTGCGATGTAGAAGAAATGGCGACACCAGACCACATATTTAAAGAATATTAAATGTAATTGTTCTTTAAAATGCCCTATATTTAAATTTCCTTTAGTCCATAAAATATTATGGATTCATTGTTTATACTTTTATTAAAAAATGGTGCCTGGTTATGAACATTTTTGTCACTTAAAAGTATTTATTATTTTTAAATAGCTATATTTGAGAAGTCCTATAAAAGCCAGATGATTACAAATTAACAATTGTAATCAACTTGACAACTAAATGTTAAACAGATACTGATCAACTTATTTGAAAACATGTGTCTGTTTACACAAAACCTGCACATGAATGTTTATAGCACCTTTAGTCATAATTACAACTGTAAACAACCAAAATGTCCTTCCATAGGTGAAAGGATAAAAAACCTGTGCTATATTATTACTATTCAGTAATAAAAACAAATAAATTATCAAGCCATAAAAAATACATGGTTTGGCTCAGTGAATAGAGCACCAGCTTGCAGACTCAAAGGTCCCAGGTTCGATTCAGGTCAAGGGCATATATCTTGATTGCGGGTGCATCTCCAGTGGGGGGTGTGCAGGAGTTGATTGATCGATGTCTTTTTTTGCATTTATATTTCTGACTCTCTATCCCTTTCCCTACCTCTCTGTAAAAAAATCAATAAAATATATTTTAAAAAATACATCGCTGAGACCAGTTTGGATCAGTGGAGAGAGCATCGGCCTGCGGACTGAAAGGTCCCAGGTTCTATTCCGGTTGGGGGCATGTACCTTGCTTGCAGGCACAACTCCAGTAGGGGGCGTGCAGGAGGTGGCTGATCGATGTCTCTCTCATCGATGTTTCTGACTTTCTATCCCTCTCCCTTCCTCTCTGTAAAAAAATCAACAAAATATATTTAAAAAAATACATGGATGACTCATTTAAAATATATATATATAATTTCAGAGAAGAAGGGAGAGGGATAGAGAGCTAGAAACATCAATGATGAGAGAGAATCATTGATCAGCTGCCTCCTGCATACCCTCCTCTGGGGATCAAGCCCGCAATCCAAGCCCAACCAGGAATTGAACCGTGACCTCTTGGTTCATAGCATGATGGTCAACTACTTAGCCATACCAGCTGGACATATGGATGACTCTAAATACATATTGCTGAGTGAAAGAAGCCAGTCTATACAACCTACATACTATATAGTTCCAATTATGTGGAGTTTGGAAAAAGTAAAATGATAGGAAGGGTAAAAAGAATCAATGGTTACTAAGAGTTTCAGACAAGGGGAGGACTGAGTAGGTGAAGCACAGGAGATAGTTTAAGGCAGTGAGGCTCTTATGTATCATAATGTAATGGTGGATACTTTCATAGTGGATGCATTTGCCATAAACCCAAATACCTTCACAACACAAAGACTGAACCTGAATGCCTAAAAGTATATTTAAGAGATTGCATATCACAGGATGGAATGCAGAATGTGACAAAACAATCAAACTATCACAAATGAACAAAATCACCTCACTGAAGGGTGTGGTGGTGGGGAAGGTGCTGACATAAATAACTTTGGACATGGAATCTATAAAACTGAAGTCAGAAAACACTGTACATAAACACTGCACTCTGGTCGGTAAAATTATTTATTGCAGAATATGAGTTAGCAATTCTGATACTGCTCTCTGTGTTTGAATACAGGAATTGAACAACTAGATGACAGATGGTGGGAGACAGGCTTCTTGGAGTGGGAGGTAACAGATAAGAAAGGAGAGGAGGCTAGAACATTTCATGTAGTAATGGATTAGCGTTGGAGACAATACAAACTCATGTTTGATATAGGTATAAACGGTCACACAATGAGATATGGATAGATATGGGTTTTGTATATACAGATTAGTATACATATATAAAGAATATAAAAAATATATGTGTATACTAATCTGTATATATGAACCCCTATCTATCCATATCTTTCCTTGCTCTGTAAGTTGAGAGGGCCTAGAAGTTGGGACACAGCAGAAGCAATGAATTCACCTAGTGCCTCATTAAAGGAACAATTTGGCAGGCACCAAGGTTCCTTGGAGAAATGGATGATTCTAGGACTGGAACAGGAAATTTACAAGATAAGCCTGGAGCATCCTATAGTGCCAGAAAGTAAGGAAATATTTGAGAGGTAAAAAACAAAATGCCTGATGAGAGTGCATATCAAAAGAACACAGGATTAGTGATGGTGAGCATTTTATTTCAGATGTCTCTTAGCCATCTGTATGTCCTCTTTGGAAAAGTGCCTACTCAGGTCCATGCCCATTTTTTAAATTGGGTTATTTGTCTTCCTTTTGTTGAGCTGTATGAGTTCATTATGTATTTTTGGAAATTAATCCCTTATCAGATATGTCACTGGCAAATACATTCTTCCATATAGTGGGTTTCCTGTTTATTTTGATGTTGGTTTCTTTTGCTGTGCAGAAACTTTTTATTTTGATGTAGTTCCATTTGTTTATTTTTTCCTTTGTTTCTCTTGCCCTAGGAGATACATTGGTGAAAATTCTGCTATGTGAGATGCCCGAGATATCTGCTATGTGAGATGCCTATGTTTTCTTCTAGAATTGTATGGTTTTGTAACTTATATTTAAGTTCTTTATTCATTTTGAGTTCATTCTTTTTAAAAAAATATTTTTTATTGATTTCAGAAAGGAAGGGAGAGAGAACTAGAAACATCAATAATGAGAAAGAATAATTGATCGGTTGCCTTCTGCATACCCCCTACTGGGAATCAAGCCCACAACCCTGGCATGTGCCTTTGACCAAAATCAAACCCGGGACCCTTCAGTCTGCAGGCCAATTCCCTACCCACTAAGCAAAACCAGCTAGGACTTGAGTTCAATCTTGTGTATGGTGCAAGTTGGTGATTTAGTTTCTTTCTTTCTTTTTTTTGCTTGTATCTGTCCAGTTTCCCAATACTATTTATTGAAGAGACTGTCTTTACTTTAGTATATGCTCTTGCCTCCTTTGCAAATATTAATTGACCATAATGATGTGGGTGAATTTCTAGGATCACTGTTCTGTTCCATTGATCTATATGCCTGTATTGTGTCAATACCAGGCTGTTTTGATTATAATGGCTTTGCAGTATAGTTTGATACCTGGTATTGTGATTCCTCTGACTTTGTTCTTCTTTCTGAATATTGTTACGGCTATTTGGGGCCTTTGTTTTTTTTATGTTCCATACATATTTTTGGAATATTTGTTCTAGATCTGTGAGATATCAAATATCATTAATCATCAAAGAGATGCAAATCAAAACAACATTGGGGTATCACCTCACATCAGAATGACTACCATCAATAAACCAACAAATGACAAGTGCTGGTGAGATTGCAGATTGGTGCAACCTCTATGGAAAACAGTATGGAATTTACTGAAAAAAATGTAAAATGTAACTATCATTTGACCCACAATCCCACTTTTAAGAATATATCCTAAGGAGCTCGAAACACCAATCAGAAAAATATATGCGCCCCTATGTTCATAGCAGCATTATTTACCATAGCTAAGATCTGGACCCAGCCCAAGGGCCCATCAGTAGATGAGTGGATAAAAAAGCTGTGGTACATTTACACAATGAAATACAATGCAGCTATATCAAAGAAGAATTTCTTACCCATTGCAATAGCATGGATAGACCCAGAGAGTATTATGCTGATTGAAATAAGCCAGTCAGAAAAAGACAAATATCACATGATCTCACTTTATAAGTAAAATGTAATGAACATAATAAATTGATGAACAAAATAGGTCCAGAGGCATGGAAACATGGAACAGAAGGGAAATGGGAAGAGATTAACCAAAGAATTCATATACATATATGCATAACCAATGGACACAGACAATGGTGTGGTGAAAGCCTGGAGTGCAGCAGGGAAGGGCAGGAGGGGGGTAAAGGGAGAAAATAGGGGACATCTGCAATACCATCAACAATAAAATAAAATTTTTTAAAAAGCAGGTTAAAACCAAAAGGGCTCTCAATGGCTAAAGATGGAACAATTTGAGCAACAAAAAACATTTTTAAAAAAATATTGAATTATAATCCAAAGTATAAAATAAATATCTATGAGTTCATACTGATATAAATAAATAAATTAGAGGAAACAGACAAATCTCACATGCAGAAGAATTTTTAAAAATGTATGTAGATAGTCTGCCCTCAAGGAGGTAGACCATGACCCTTCCTCCACTCTTTAGGTGTGAGATGGGCACAAAGAGTTCCTTTGACAAAGTACAGTCAGACAGGGAAAGAATAGCCACTTAATAGTGGAGAAACGTACCAAACACTGCTCCAACCAGGTGAGCAAGGTTCCTACTGTCATTGATAAGTTATGTTCAATGTATGCTCCCTTGATATGCTATGATGCAAAATAGCACTTTAACTATGGGCATTCCCCCCACCCCTCGCAAACACATACTCCAAGTTTAATACTAAGATAAATATTAGACAAATTTCAATTGAGGGACCTTCTATAAAACACCTAGCTAGTACTCTTTAAAACTTGTTAAGATCATCAAAATCAATGAAAGAGTAAGAAACTGTCACAGTTTATAGAAGCCTAAGAAGACATAGCTGGTATCCTGGAGGGAATCCTTGAACAGAAAAAAGAACACTCATTTCTCTCTTTTTTTTAATATGCTTTTTTTTTTATTGATTTCAGAGAGGAAGGGAGAGGTAGTGAGAGATAAAAGCATCAATGATGAGAGAGAATCATTTATTGGCTCCCTCCTGCATGCCCACTACTAGGGATCAAGCCCACAACCTGGGCATGTGCCCTTGACCGGAATAAAACTCAGGACCCTTCAGTCTGTAGGCCAAGGCTCTGTCCACTAAGCCAAACCAGCTAGGTGACACTCATTTCTTTTTAAAATATATATATATATATATTTATTATTTCAGAGAAGAAGAGAGAAAGAGAGAAACATCAACAATGAAAGAATCACTGATCAGCTGTCTCCAGCATGCCCCCCACTGGGGATTGAGCCCACAATCTGGCATATGCCCTTGATTGGAATCAAACTGTGACCTCCTGGTTCATTGCCCAATCACTGAGCCATGCTGGCCTGGCAAGAACACTCAATTCTTAATAAAAACTGAGAATATTAATAAATTATGGACTTTAGTTAGTAATATATCAATATCAATTCATTAATTATAACAAATGTACCACATTAATGTAAGATACAAAATTAACTGGATGTACTGTTTTAGCAATTTTTTTCCATAATTCAAAAACTATTCTAAAATTTTAAACTCTATTAAAAATGATATTGAGAATCATACATTCTTAGAAAGTGGAAAATGGAAAGCACTATAAAAATTACCAGTTAAGCCCTTTATTAATAAGAAAGAAGACTGAGGATTTATAGAAGGATTTATTACCTTGTACTTCAGAGATGGCCTAGAGAAAATAGTGGTGTCTACTTGCTAAACTACATTCTCATCAATCATAGTACACAGTAGACCTTCAATAAGTAACCATTGAAAGGTGAATAATTCCCCCAAACCTAATCTCTATGCAAGTATTTCATCCATTGATCACTTATTTATTGACCATTCATTTAATAAGTATTCACTGAATGTCTGGCACTATGAGTTTACTTCTAGAATAATAATCACTTAGAAATTCTACTCAAATGACTGACATTTTGGCAATTTTCCACATTTTACTATGTAGAAAACTCTATTTAGCTGATTCAAGTTTATATGTCCAAGAAAGACTTTGAAAAATTATCTCATAAAACAATGTTGTTTGCATTAAATAAGCCAACACTTCTAAAGTGTTTAGTATACTTGGCAATGACATTATTAGTAGTAGTATCAATACCGTTATTGTTATCATTGCCAACCAACCAGATGCTTGTACCTGTGAAAAAACTTTGGGAAGCTTAGGATGAGAACTCAGGATCTGCAAACGATCACACGCTGGCACACTTAATAGCTCTTTTGATCTTTCTAGGTTTGATAAGTTGGTCCTTTCCAGCAAACCACAAAATTATTGTTGGGATCCTAGCTGTGATTCCATTCACTATTAGTTCAATGTCCCTTTTAGATTTCCAGAAAACTAAACTTATATTCAAGTTTCTTTCCTTCTTAATACATTTCACTCCTGATGTTCATTTTACTGACTTTATTTCTATTGTATTTAAAGATCATATTCTTCAAGGTGCTCACAACCTCTATGTAGGAAGCTGTGAAAAAGCCCAGCACTCCCAGTGGACATCATACTCTCTAAGCCCAGGCAAAGAGGTCTTGTGTTTACTCTTCTAACAGTTTCTGAGCAAGAAGACTCCCCCTCTAATCATCATTATAGCCACGGCTGCCTGTCTGAAACCCAGCAGTTCCCAAGCACATCAGACCTTCAAAACTGCATTCCACTATGAGTGCCTCTAGAAAATAGTTCTCATCCAGTAGTTGGCATCAGCTCAACATCTTACACAACAGCTTCTGGGGGATTTGGCTCTTTCCTCAAGGGCCTCACTTGAGACTCCTTGCTGGAGTCTATTTCCTTAAGTCTCACTTCGGTGGCAGAAAGCTAAGTTTGGGTAACAGACGTTATCTTGTTCCACTCAGCTGCATACCCCGTTCTCAGCACGAATGTTCCAAGTTCAGAGAAAATCTCAAGGAAAACTTTAGTTTTAATAAAAAAGAATACTCTTTTACTAAGTTCAAAAATAATAAAGTTAATAAAACAGGTTAATTGTTTCTTTTTAACTTATTTTAAAGGAATTTTAAAAGGTAATCTCGTCTGCAGTTCATTATCGTTTCAACAAACATGCTGTGAATTAGGTTTCCATTAGCCTTATTATTAGAAATCCTTTTATCAAGGAGACTCGCATAAAACGGGCCCTACCTCTCTCCTGGGAAGAACCCATGAAGGTTGAAATCTGCTGCTGCTTCTCCCCACACTGCCACTCTCAGCCACTCCTGCAGGATTTAAGCCTGAGGAAAATGAGAGAAAGGGGTCAATTACGGAACACAGGAGCAGCAGATTCTAAATCAGGTCATATGCATGAGCTCCCAGGTGGAAATCAGGGGAAGAATTTATGTGTTCCCATCCCCCCCTCCAAGCTTAAGATGTTGGGTGTCTACAATTATTTAGATGCAAAATACCTGCTGAGACTTCATCTGATTAGAAGGATTTTAATGTTGTTATTGCTTGTTTACTTTTTAAGAAATGCTAATCAGCTCATTTTTCGAATGTAATACAGTACCGGCACTTTTTTTTAATGCTAGTACTTTTAACATAATTGCTTAAGTTCCAGATCCAATTGCTTAAGCTCTGTCATCAATTTGTGGAAATTTCCTATTTGTAACAAACCCAATTAGATTTGATATGATAAAATATACCTATATAACTAAAACATGCACACATAGAGAGAGAGAGACTGCCATATAAAAATACAGCAGGGCATGTTTTCTAGAAATCTGGACAGTATGTCTGAATGGCCTTACCTATCTCATATGAAAGGTTTACTTTGGGGGGCTATCTCAAAGAGACAGGTGGTCTCCAGAGCAACATAAATCAGGGTTCAACAAAGGTTTGAGTTATAGGCAATTGGGAGAGAAAACAAAACAGAAATGCTGAAGTTTCTACTACAAGAAAACAAACACTGGTTTTCACATTGGAGCCCTAAATTGAAAGTCACAAAGGCAGCCTCTGCAATCAATTGCGTCTCAAATGGGCAGCTGCATGGAATAGACATCAGAATGAATAGCAGCAGGCACTTAAAAAAATTTTTTTTAATGTTTTCATTGATTTTGATGTTTATTTTTTTAACCATTAGAAAAAAATGTTTTTCTTTATTGATTAAGGTATTACATATGTGACTTTTTCCCCTTATCCCCCCCCCACTTATACCTTCATCTTCCTGGTGTCCATGTCCATTGGCTAGGCTATATGCATGCATACAAGTCCTTTGGTTGATTAGGAGAAAAAGAAAGGGAGAGAGAGAGAGAGATAAAACATTGAAGGGAGAGAAACATCTACTGGGGATCGAGCCTGCAACCCAGGCATGTGCCCAGACAGGAATTGAACCTATGAGATCTTGTGCATGGGGTTATGCCAACCCACTGACCCATACCAGCCGGGCAGCAGCAGGCATTTGAAATTTTAATAATGTTGCCCTATCTGGTTTGGCTCAGTGGATAGAGCATCAGCCTGCACACTGAAGGGTCCTATGTTCAATTCTGGTCAAGGTCACATGCCTGGGTTGCAGGCTCAATCCCCAGTAGGGGATGTGCAGAAGGCAACTGGTCAATGATTCTCTTTCATCATTGATATTTCTGTCTGTGTGTCCCTTTCCCTTCCTCTCTGAAATTAATAAAAATATATTTTTAAGAATTTAATCATGTTCAACAATGCTCCCTTGAAATGATGGAAAGCCCAATTAGTCATAAGTAAATGTTTGACAGGCAACAGGGACTAGGAAACCAAGATCCAAATGTGCTTTTTAGAAGCAATTTTTTTTAAGTGACTAGGAACATGATCCAGAGGCAGTAGGTAATTACCAAAGAGGTCTTGGGTACCACATGAAGTAGGCATGCAAGAAACACAATGCCAGGTATATTACTGGTATTGTATGGGTTTGAATACTGCTGAATATAAAAATGAATCTAGCCCTGGTTGATTGCTCAGTGGTTGGAGCGTCGGCCTCAGACCTAAGGGTGTAATTGCATAACTCGATTAGTTATTTAGTTGACATTTAGTTGACCAGTTAATTCAAATATTCTAGCTCATGTAAATTTAACAAACTGTCTACTAAACATTCCCAATTCCATTTGGGCTCTATAAATCCAATATTCATTCACTAATTCATTTCTATCTCCCACACCTGCTCCATCCCCAACAGCTCTTTTTGCATTTTTTCCCCTCAAAGATGAAGAACAGTATTGTTCATCCAAGGGTCCAAACTTATGAAATTTAATAAAGTCTCTTATCCTTCACTCAGCTACCTCTGCCCTAAACATAGACACCTAATTGGTCACCAGATCTTTTCAATGTTGCCTGCTATCTTCTCTCTTGTATTACCGCAAGAGCTCCTCTTCTCCTGTTTCTAGTCCCTTTCCTCCCGCATCATAATTCTTTCATTCTGCAGTCAGGGATTCGACCTTTTTAATATGTTTCATCACCTTTCCATTTATCTTTAGGATAAAATTCAAACTTTTAGCACAGTATATGAGGCACTTCCTCAACTTGTCTCTCTTTTTCTCCTCTAATCTTAATCTTCCAGGACACAAATCTATCTATGATCCCCAAACTTGCTACCCAATCCTTCACCTTCATGCCTTTGTTAATACATTCTAGAATGACCTTTTCTCCATTTTCTGTCTAGATAATCCCTGTTCTCTTATAATATTTCTAACTCCAGAACACTATTGCAAATTGAATTTTTTAAAAACCCAGCAACTGAAGGATAGTTAACACTTTGTTCAACACAGAATGAAATATCTTTTGTGCCTTTATTTCTGATACACAGAATAGATTTCTTTTTTAGTCATTGTATGTTTTGCTTTTCGTTGGCTGGTAATGAGATTTAGAATATACTTTCAACCAAAATGTTATAACAAGGGAGCTAGATGGTGAAGGAAGCTTGGTGACAAAACACAAAGAAACCATGAAAGAGGAAGAGGAGCTCAACTGTTTTCCTAAATCATATTAGCCATTTCTCCATCTCCTTCTCCCCCCACCCCCTCCTTCCCTCTCTCCCTAGCTCTCTGTCCCTATCTCTCTGAGTGTCTGTCTGCTTCTAACACACATACATATATGTGCCTGTGTACACACACTTTTCTTCAGGTAAAAAAAAAAAAATCACTCTCTCTGTGTTCTTTATAAATCCCTCGGGTTTAATATTTTATTGCTCCAAGTCTGCCTCCCTGAGGTTCTTGTATAGGCTCATTATTTCCCTCGGTAAAGAAGCTGTTTAGTTCATCTTTGCCTGGTGTGTAAAAACCCAAGGGAGGCAGTTCTTGCAGCCCAGTCTTCCACTCCCCTCCCTGAGAGTCTTGGCTGGAGCAGCGAGTCTGTCAATCCCAGGCAGGAGACAAGGCAGACAAAGGTTCACTTGTGAAGAACCTCCTTCCAGTACCTCCTCTCTTTCTCCTTCTGCCCAAACTCACCCAGCGAGTTGGAGCATTTTAAAAGAGTCCTCTGACAAGAAGACCAAAAGGAAAGAAGAAAAGGGTATGTAACTTCTTTTCTTAAAAACCATTTAATGTCATTTATTCTACTCCACACTACTGCTATAGAATAGAGCAGAAATGCATTTATGTGAAGAGAAAGACAGACAGACAGACAGAAAGAGACCTTCTAAAGAGATGATGTATGCATTTTGAAAAATAAATGCTTCTGAGTATAAAGGGAAAAAATCAGGCTAAGAGAATAGATACTGGGAAAGTCACTTAATCATGAGGCTCATAAAAGGCAGCTTCTTCCATGTTATTTCTTATGAATACACAGGTCCACTCTGAATTTGGTCTACACAACAGGACCTTATTCCACATCTCAGAACTATTTGAGGCTGATGAAGTATATACTTTTTTTTTAATGCAGTAGCTAAAGCTGTATATTTTACCTACTGAATATGAACTGCAAGATCTAAGAACACAAATGTCTCTTGCTTTTTAAAAATCCCGATTCCTAAAAAGAGACTGGTATATATGAGTGATACAAAGAGGGAATTCATCGAATTCATCCTTGGTGTCCCCATCATGGAACACAACAAAGTATCTGTTCTGCTAAGATAAAGGGAACCTTTTTCCCCTTTGGGGGCTTATAAAGTTTTCTCTTTAACATTCCTCAACTTAGGTATACACTCTATGAAAATCTCTCACAAATGCTGGTCCTTTTCTTCATGATGATGATCCATTGTGGCCAGGAAAACATTTAAAATAATGCAAGACAGTAGCATTCTTTGAGCATTCTGAAGGCAGGTGACCTTCAGGGAGGCTATGGACTTCATTTGTCCACTGATGAATGTCTTCTGGCTACATGGGCTGATCATGTCTATTTTAATGATGTTAGAAAGGCTTTTCCACTTTCTAATGCTACTTTGATTCCTTTAACATACCCTTGGAGGAGTTTCACTCCAGGACTCGGTCATTCTAAGATAAACCTTTTGTATCACAGTTAATAAGAAAGAGAAAGAATTTTTCAAACAACAGTGATTTTTATCTTCCAAGAAAGGTGATGGAAAACATGACAGGCTGGACAGCAATTTTAATCTCTTCCAGCTATAATTTTAAATGTCAGGTTCTGGGCTGTACTTTTCATTTGCTTTAGCAGCTTTTGCTTCTCTTTTGCTGTGTTTTGAAAGAAATCTGAAAATGGACTGCCCTTTCTGTCTAATTCATCAACTCTGTCTCATTCCACTTTTTAAAATAGCAGTTCCCAGAACTGACATCAGCTGCCTATATGAGCATTGCACCATAAATGTCTCAACACTTAAACTACATAACCCTGTTAGTTTTGGCCTATTACATGGGATAATTTTTCTTTCTAAGTCTCCATTTAACTCCAACCATTCAAAAGCTTGCTAGTGCCAAATACCCTTTATCCAATCAAGATTTGCAATTCCTTACCTATATGGTGGTGGCAATGATTTATTGCTTAATTGGAAACA
>PVJN01041920.1:0-18497 GCA_004026805.1 Lasiurus borealis | reverse complement strand
GCCCCCTGCTTCTCCCGATGGCACACTGCCAGTCATAAAGACATCATTGGAATGTCTACTTTTTTCCCAAAATGCCACTCCTTGTTGCCATAGATTGATCTGCCAGTTAAATATTTAGACATGATCATCCACCTTTGTCATAAAACACTGTTTGACTTTAAGAGATGAGCAAGAAGGCACTGAGGATGTACCTAGTCCCTGCCTGTCATAATGGGAGAGATGAAGGCAGTAACAATAGGAGAATGCCACCCTCTGGGTCAGCACATCTCTGCCAAAATGCAACCAACCCAACCAGCTTCAGTAAGTGCAGCATACCCAACCTCCAGAGCTAAGCAAGGACTGGGAAGGGAGAACCAGTTTCTATCCTTAGATGGCCAAGTTCATGAGTTCAGCTCAATCATACCCACTGGCCTCTCTCAATTAGTCCTGTCCTGCCCCAGCCTTCCCAATTATCAATGGCTTTCATTTCACTTAGCTCACTTAATTTTCACAGTATCTCTATGAAAGCTAAAAGTGCCAGCAACATGGCACTGACACCCAATACCTTATTTATCACAACAATCTCCATAAGATGGAATTACTGTCCTAATTTATAAGCAAGGAAGCCATGGATCACAAAGGTTAAATAAATGGTCAGCCCAAGGTCACCTATTGCATAAAGCAAAGGAGGGAAAGAGGGGTCTGTGACCAGAACTCAGCTATCCCAAATCCCAAGGATGTGTTCTTTTCACGAGGTTTATATAAAAGATCACACCAACATGGACTCCCTAAACTCATATTTGATCACTTCAGCACACAGATACCTTTATTTCCCTGCTAACTTCTGCAGATGCTCAAGATCTTTCCTGAAAATTGTGATTTGCTTCCTGATCACAAATGGAGATCAAAGGCCAATGATACCAAACCACTGAGCTCCTTCTTGAACATTTAGACTGTAACGTACTTTTAGAACAATGGCTATCAAAGTCCCGGGACTCTGCTCTGCATTGGCCATAATAAAGTGAACTTCTGACTATGGGAGTTATTAGTAACTCTTTTTTTAATATATTTTATTGATTTTTTACAGAGAGGAAGGGAGAGAGATAGAAAGTCAGAAACATCCATGAGAGAGAGACATCGATCAGCCACCTCCTGCACACACCCCAGTGGAGATCTGCCCACAAGCAAGGTACATGCCTCCAACCGGAATCGAACCTGGGACCTTTCAGTCTGCAAACTGACACTCTTCCACTGAGCCAAACCGGTCTCAGCATTAGTAGCTCTTCATGCACAACCTGGAAGGGCCTTTGGCAATGTGAGGACAAGACAGACATGAACTATAGAGGACAACGTGGTATATGGACTACAAAAAGTGTTTGAGACCACAGCATCTCCAGTCCACTGTTTGCTCTGATGGCAAAAATAGTTTGCAAAGAAACCCTTGCCTTCACTCCCCTGTTGAGTCTTAGGAGAAGAAGGCTGAGACAGTACTGCATGGGACCAAAAACTCCAAGAAGAGAATCAACTACCACTGAGTGCTTTCACAGGCTCTGCAGTGAACACCCAGAAGGCAGGGGATGGTTTCTTATTCCTACTCTCTCACACCTTAGATGGGAAAATTGAGGCTTTGAGAGAATTATAAGTACCTTACAAAGGGTCACACACTTGTCAGTAGCAAGGACTCAGATTTTCTAGCTTCTAGGCCAGTCATCACATTTGCTTCTGGAAAAACCAGCCCAATGGCCACCATCTTGGAGACACCCCTTAGAAGACCCCCAAAATACCACTTTGAGAACAAGAGTGAAAGTAATACAGAGTTACCCCAAAATGCCACTATGAGGACAAGAATGAATTCACAATCCTCAGTTATGAAAGCATTTTATCAGGAGAAGAACTAGAGAACAGGGAAAAGGGATGGTGAAGGATAATGAATAGATCCTAAAAGGACCTATTCTTCGGCCTTTCCAATGTATATGCAGACATCCTAATCTCTACCTGGAAGAGAAACAGCAATATTTGTCTTTAAGAGCCTCCCAAGTAAAATGTTTGGCCAAACATACATCCTTAAGTTAGGTTTTTATTAAAATGATGGAGCAATAAAGCCATAATATTTTACAATATGATCAGAGTGACACACCTTAAAAAGCATAATTCAGTCATCCCAATACTAATATGAGTTCCACCAATCATTTCCTAAACCAATCTAAGAGAAGCCAGATTGCTTTTTCCAGAATTGCACCTTGTTCGTGAGTAAAAGCCCTCTGACTCTCACTTCCTTATCTATTCTTTCTTTAAAATATATTTTTATTGATTTCAGAGTGGAAAGAAGAAGGAGAAAGAGAGAGAAACATCAATGATGAGAGGGAATCATTGATTGGCTGCTTCCTGCATGTCCCGCACTAAGGATCAAGACCACAACCTGGGCATGTACCCTGAACTGAGTATCAAACTGTGACCTCCTAGTTCACAGGTCAGTGCTCAACCACTGAGCCATGCAAACTGAGCTGTTCTCATCTATCTATATTCCTTCCCAGAAGGATTATCCAGATTATACCAGTTTCAAAAATGTACTCAAAACACTTAAATAATCCAACCAGAATGGGCCCAATCTAGCTGGATCAAGCATCTTCCCTTCCAGAACAGCTAAATTGTAGGGACGCCTCAAGGAATGTAACAACTTCATTTCCCATTGCATTCAATGATTCCCAAGAGCCAAGAAGGAGGTTTACCCACCATACTCTTGGAACAAAACATGCTCCTTCTCCAGCTTCAATTCAGCTCATGGAAGAGTCATCCCTTCTGCCTACTGAGCTACATCTCCACCCCATGACAGTTTCTCTTTGATTAGTCAAAGCCCAACATTCATTGAGCCATATTACACAATGGGGCAGGATATAAAATGATATACATCAGACTGCCTTTTAATGCTGCTATTGGATGGGTGAGTGAATTAGGTCAGAACAAAGAGGAATTATTGGCTTAAGTAACTACAAAGTTCAGGAATGGAATTTACCTCAGGCTTAGCTAGATCCAGAGTTCAAGATTATTATCAAGTGTGTGATTGTGTGTGCATGTGTGTCTTCTCCCCTCAATCCTGCCACTCTCAGCTCTGCTGCTCTCCATGTGTTGACTTCAACTTCTCTCCTACTCAGATGATCTTCTTCCATGGGGCAGATAAGAGCCTCTGATGGCTCCACCTTACACAGCTTCCACTGGTGACAGGCAAGAAAGAGGAACGTTCCCCTCTCCCAGCCCATACATCATTACATTCCTTGCCCAATTGATGCATCAATGGTGGGGATGCAGACACTGTAATTAGCAGCCAACACCACAATCACAAAAAATAAAAGAGAGGCAGTTTCCCAAAAGAAATGGCAGTGCCATGTCAGAGAAAAAAGAGATAAATATGGATACAATAGATCTCCACATTCAGAGACAGCCTAGCCATGATTACTTCATGATATTGGTTTGGGGGGGGAAAAAAGAAGACTCAGAATTTTCTACAAAAATGTCATATAAAGGGCAAACTTTTTAGGTTCAAGAAACAGGGAATAAGAAGCCAAACTTGGACTTCTTGTGCTAACTCATATTTTCCAACAGATAATTTCAGAGAAGGCTTGCCTTTGGAGTAATCAGAACTTGCCAAGGCACTGATAAAATGGTATGTTCTCCCATTTAACTATCATCCCTTGTGATATCCTTCCTTGGTCAGGAACCCTGAAGGAGAGGGATGGTGAAGAATAGGATTGAGAGACAACATTCCATTCAAATCCCTGACATTCCTCAACCCACAGTAGTGCCACTTAGGGGCAGAGCACTACTCCTGAACCTGAACTTGTAGAGGTCAAAGAGAAGAGATCAAGAAGGAAGCCTGGAGAGCAGATAGAAGCACAATATGCCATCAGAGTGGTTGACACCTGCTCCCACCTGGGAGGCCAACTTCAAAAGGTCCTGAAGAGGGTGGTAGAATGCTTGCCACCACATCCACCTCCACAGCTCTGTGGAAAGCTCTGTGTTGGGAGAGTCTCACAGGCCATAGCTGGTGAGGTTGGTGATCATGGACAACAGTGTTGGACTACTCAGGAACAAGTATCTGTTCTTTCACTTACCAGCTGAGTGACCTTGGGCAAGTTACTCAATACTTGTGATCCTGTTTACTCATCTATAAAATAGGAATGTTGGTGTTACCTATTTCACAAAGTTGTCCTGGGGAGAAAATGAGATAATGTCTTCAAATTCTTAGAATGAAATAGAACCAGAGGCATGGAAGTATGGAACAGATTGATAAATCTCAGAGGGAGGGGAACTGGAGGCGGGAAGAGATTAACCAAAGAATTTAAATGCATATATACATTACCCATGAACATAGACAATAGGGTGGTGAAGCTCTCGAATGGGGCGGGAACCAGGTAGAGGAGGATCATAGGGAATAAAAGGGGAAAACATCTGTAATACTCTCAACAATAAAGATAAAAAAGTGCAATATCCCTGAAGTACAATAAAGTAAAAGACAAGAAATAATGCTTAGAATGGTGCCTGAGATACAATAAGCACTTTTAAAGTGTTTAGTGTCATTAGCACCTGGGTATATGTTGAATATATACACTAAAGAAAAGGTGTCTCAATCTCATATGCACTGCTTTTCAAGTATGCTGTGCTATTTCAACTACAAACTTATTGAAAACTGTTACTGAAGACAGTGTACCTTCTAATATAGCTACTCCCATGTTGAGTTCCCATGTTTTATCAAATACTGTACTCTCAGTAAAGGTTGAGAAGCACTGGTACACATCACAGCGTTGTCTTTACGGTGACCTAGATACCACAGAAGTTATAACTCAGACGCAAAGTTCAGTACTTGATCTCTGGCACTTTCAAAGAATGATATTCTTTCTCTATTGCCCTTTGCTGCTGTTGCTTACAAAGAAATTAGGTGCGATTCATGGCATCAGCAAGCATTAAATATCCCTATCTGTCCTGCTTACCCTAGGAGTTTTGCTCACCTGGACTTTTCTCTCGTGCTCATGATGGATGGACAAGAGCCACACTGGCAGATTGACTTCTAATCCAGAAATAGCTCTGCCATTTAGATGCCATGGGGATAACATTAATACCAGACACAAAGGCTAAATAAAAAGCCTCTAGCAAGTGAATGGCCCTTAGATTTCAGAGTTATTGATCCAGTGGAGCCTGCTAAGTTATTATGGCTACAGTTCTGCTCAGAGAAATCTGTGATGCTGAGAAAAGTTAGCAGAAGTCACAGTCACCTTTAACTACCAAGTACAGCAAAAGAGCTGTGGGGCAGCTAATGCCCCCACCCTACTGCTGTGTTCCAAGACTGCATACGCTCTCCTCCACATTCAGAGCTAGACTGGGAACCACTCAGTTTCCCCAGACCAATAAGAGCTCAAAATGTACAGCACGTCTAACCTTCCTTACTAATCTCACAAAAACTCTCCAACATTGGGTAGATATCATTACACATCTGCATAATAATAAAGAAATTCAGGTCAAGTGATTCGCTGGAGATCAAGCACTAAGTGACTGACAGAGCTGGGACAAGAACAGCAGTCTCCTCCCAGATACGGAAGCCTCCCCCCGCCACCCTCCCACCAGGTTGGCTCCTGGACCCTGCATTCATCCCTTTGCATCATCTCCAAAGCCCCTCACCTGACACAGAGAGTTGTCTTCACCTAGAATTATTCATGCCTCTTTCCCTGAATAATCCTCTCCCCCACCACCCACCCACTCTAGGTATGAGCTAAGTTCATCATGCCATCTCAGACAGGACAGAGTAAAAGGCTGGGAACACCAGCAAGCACTTGTGAACACCAGCACACGGCCTGGGGCAGAAGGGCTGAATATGTATGGTCCTCTATTCCCTCTGCCTTTTGCACAGAGACATGCTGGGACTGGTTGCCTTTAACACAGAAGGGACTGGTTATCAGCAGAGGGACCCCACACCTTGAGACTTTCCTTTTAGGGGGCAAGCATGACAGTGACCTTCAAAGTAAGACAACTCTGCGTTTGAGTGCCCAGTGCTCTCAGCTATTCACAGGAGTCACTGGCAGAGCTGGCTGCCCAACCCCTCGAGGATATGGAGGCCAAGGAAGCTAAGTGGCCACTGCTCCTCCTGCCAGTCGGGGAAGAGGGCCTCCTCCTGCTAGCTTATTACCAAGCTCCCTGAAGACACCTTAGGGACATTCAGTAGGCAATACTGCTTGATCTCCACACTTGGACTTTTGGGTGCTGCCTATTATGGGCATAGTACAAGGAAGAAAGAGGATAGAAAAGGCTAACTCAAGCTCCAGAGAGCATGTCTCTTCTCTCTAGCATCTGTTCTCCAATCAGTTGTGTGTCCTACCCCAAGCAACACAACATCAAGGCAATGTAAAGAAACGACAATAGCCGAAACTGGTTTGGCTCAGTGGATAGAGCGTCGGCCTTCAGACTGAAAGGTCCCAGGTTTGATTCCGGTCAAGGGCATGTACATTGATTGCAGGCGCATCCCCAGTATGGGGCGTGCAGGAGGCGGCTGATCGATGTCTCTCTCTCATCGATGTTTCTAACTTTCTATCCCTCTCCCTTCCTCTCTGTGAATCAATAAAATATATTAAAAAAAAGAAACGACAATAGGCAAACACAAAAGAGTGGAGAACTTACAATAATTCTCCTTTCTCTGGGAGACATCCTAAGACATGGTGACTTGACCCTGCACCTTGGTCAAGGCTGATGGACCCATAGGTAGATCCTTGAGTAAACCCAGGCCAATCACATATCCATCCAACTGGGAAATTATCTTATTGGGCAGTCAGGTCCTGAGCCAGGAAATGGGCACTAAATTGTGCAATGGCTGTGAATGGGGAAGAGGTCCAGGCCCTCCTACTGTGGGGGTCTCCAGACAATCCCCAGTTTTTACACTTTGTTATTCTTGGTTTTTAACATGTTTCTTTGAGCCATGAGATTCCCCAGTATTCCCCAAAAACAAATTCCCCTTTTGCTAAAACCAGCCAAAATTGATTTCTGCTACTTGAAAACAAACAAATCTCTTAATTAGTAGCATGAAATAGCTCTTTTAAAACTCTTCTGTATTGGTCTCATATGTAGACTAGTTTCAAAAAAGAAAAATTGGTTCCCTTCATACATTTCTAGAACAAACATTTTAAAAGAAAAGATCAAAGACTTTTTTATAATTAGCAAAGAACCATAATTTTTCATCATTTCCATTAATGTAAAATATGTTGGAAAGAAAGAGAAGAGTTGTCTGAGAACAGTTTGTCATCAGCCCAAAATCTCCACCTTTAAAACATGATTCCCTCTGTTTGCAGTAAGAGTGCTCTGGGTCTCAGGACTCTGGAAGAGTCCTGATTCAAATCCAAGCACATCCCACCTTCCTTGACCTTTGGGAGGCCATGTGGGGCATGCGCTCAGTTGCCACCTCTCAGCTCTAAGGTTCTGAAAGTCCCCACTGGCTGGCTACAACACACTCAGCATTTGTGTCTGCTTTTTTGCAAAGTATGTCATATTGTCCCCTGGTGGTTAGGAATGGGACCTATCAGTCACTGTTCCCATTGAATCCTAGCTCAGCAAGAACCTTGAATGAGCCACTTAATCTCTCAGAGACTCAGTATCCTTATCTTGAAAAGGAAGAGGAGCTGAAACAGGTTTGGCTCAGTGGATAGAGCCTCAGTCTGCAGACTGAAAGGTCCCAGGTTTGATTCCGGTCAAGGTCATGTACCTTGGTTGTGGGCACATCCCCAGTAAGGACTGTGCAAGAGGCAGCTGATGGATATCTCTCTCATCTATGTTTCGCTATCCCTCTCCCTTTATCTCTGTAAAAAGTCAATAAAATATATTTTTAGGAGAAGAAGAAGAAGAAGAAGAAGAAGAAGAAGAAGAAGAAGAAGAAGAAGAAGAAAGGAGGAGAAGAAGGAGAAAGGAGGAGAAGAAGAGGAAAAAGAAGAAGAAGAAGAAGCCCAACCATTGTAGCTCAGTGGTTGAGTGTCAATCTGTGAACCAGAAGGTCATGATTTAATTCCCAGTCAAGGTGTTAGAGAGTAGAAATTTTTGAAGCTTCCTCCTGGTCAACTTGGTCTTGCTCATTCCAGAGAGGCTGTGGACTATGCCCCAGATAGAGTGGTCAGTGCTGATACTGGGCCAGGCCTTGAGATATGGTCTCATGGCCCCTTCCCAGCTGCACCTCACAAAATAGATTTCCAAGATAGAACACTGTCAGCTTTCTGAAGAACAGGATGACCCTGTGAATAACATGGTTGTCGGTGGCATGACCCTGACATTGTCTGGAAAAAAACTGTTTTGTCTTGGGTTACTTGCTCTGCAAAAACAGGATATGGTAAATGTGCTTGAAAGTGGTCCTGCACAAAGGGTCAGGGCTGCTCTCTTGACTCCCTGCATGGAGAAAGGCAGAGCAGTCACTGGCAGGCTAATAAAGGCTCCCCAAATTTTAATTTGGTCTGAACTCCAGTGGTCGTTCACTCACATTCGCTCCACAACAAGGGCACGATGCCAGGTTTTGCGCTTGATCCCCAGGAAGGGGTATGCAGGAGGCAATGATGATCATTGATGTTTCTCCCTCTCTCTCTCTCTCTCTCTTTCTACCTCTCCCTTCCTCTCTGAAATCAATAAAAATATTTTTAAAAATAAATAATAAATAAAAGGAGGGGTAATAGCTCCCTACCTCTGAGGATATTGTGATAATTAAATAAGCTTTAAAATGTGAAGCCCTTAGAAAGGAACCTGCCAATAAGTGAGTCCTCAAAAAGTTTGGCTGCTATTCCTATTCTTCAACTCCATTCTAGCACCACTGTAAATGAGATAGCTAGCTAGAGAGAAAGAGGGATAGGAAATACATTCTAGAAGCCAAACTTAGATAAAGTTTTTTGGAAAATGGTTTATTTTTGTGAAGGAGTTGCTATTACCCTCCAGAACTAATTAGAGAAGTGATGAAACACTTTGCCTCCTCTGATATCTCCTAAGCAGGGTTATTAGATGGATCAGCAGGAGAAGAGTTGGAAGTGATTTTCTGAAAAACTATCTACCAGACTAAGGGCATTTTTGACACTTGAACCACCCGAGGAAAGTTAAGTGTTCTCCTCATGGCTGAATAGGGAGACCACGAGGAGGTGAAAGTGGTAATTAATGGCCTAAGAGGAAGGGTTGAAAAGGTACTTAATTTGAAGGCAGACACTTTTATTTCTCGTAAGACTTCTCTATATTGTTTCCCCCTTGTTTTAGCTCATAATTAAGAACTGGGAGTTATATTGACACAAGCTATGTTTTCCTAGGAAAATACACATTGCTATTTCATTCTGTTCATTCACATGCTGGGTAATGCCAATTCTTTGAGGCAAGCCGAACCACCCACTTGGTGAAGGCTAATGCTTTGAATATTCTATTATTTATTTCATTTCATGTCCATTTCACTTCATTAGTTATTTAATACAAACAACGCTTCACTTTGTACTAGTAGGATAGTGACTAGAAGAGCTAACCTTTTATTGAGAGCATTCCATGTGCTAAGCATGGTGGAAAGCATTTTGTTCAAGCATAAGTCCTTTCATCTTTATAACAACTTATTGTTATTACTGTCATTGTTTTTATAGGCAAGGAAATGAAGGCTTAGAGACTGTCCATAATATATCAGCAATGAGGTGGGGGCTGGCTTTGAATTGGACTCTTGCATGACCTGATGCCAGTGCTGACACAGAACAAGACCCATGCCTGAATCTGTGGGGACCCTTATCCCCAGCACCTCAGTGCCTTTTCAGTCCCAGCGAGGACATTCTGCCTGCATACACTTGGTATTCAAAATGCTATTCTCCAAGATGGCAAATAAAGCTGTTTTCAAAACTGGAACATTTCCAGAGTGTTTTGTGCGTTGCTCATTCTGTTGCTCAGAGGACCTTGTAGGACCCCGCGTGGAGCCTGGGCAGTGACTGTACACAGTCAGAGAACTTAGCGAAAGGCTCAGCACTTCCATAGCCATCGACCCTGTGAACAGGCCCAGGGAGTGTGCACACCATTTACTTCACCCATCCTGTGGCTGCAGCCAGAGCCAATCAGAGACCAGAAGCAATGTGGGCCCCGAGGAAAAAAGCTGAGACCTGTCTTCTCAGTTACCAGAAACCTTCCAAGGAGGACTGTAGAAGCGTGAGGTTTATTATGCTCTAAAGCTAATACCATAACTATAACAATGCTAACAATGCTAATCTAACACTCAGGCCCAACCATTTAGCAACATCTTCCACTTGAGACCTGCCCCTTCATTTGTATTTTCTCTTAAACTTGCCTGTTATTATGTCCCCTATTGCCTCTATGCCTGAACTAGTTTTATGTGGCCTTCAACCATGGAAGCATGCTTTATTATCTTAACGGCAGACACATTTAAGTAGAAAATTGGGAAATCAGGAGAAAGCATGCCTATTGTACTCTGACAGCTGGCATGGGCGCTGTTGGTGGGCATCGGTGTGGGCTCTGAGCCTCAGAGAGCCTTGGCAGAATCTAACCTGTCAGTCTGGCTGCCTCATGCTGAGCATAGACACGTCTGAGAGCTGGCTGCATGGAGGCAGAGGGAGCAACCCAGGCACTAAGAGGCTCTAAGGAAAGGCTTCGTGTCAGAGACCTCAGTCCTTCACGGTCCTGATTGCTAGGTCCCTGACCAGATTAGTACCTCATGGGTGGGATGGAGAGGCAGCTTTTTAAAACTTCTCACCTGTCTGACAAAAATTCTTTGGTCTAAAGGCTGTCAAGTGCAGCTGAGACCATTAGCTCTGTGACCCACTAGAACTCTCAGAGCAAGGAATTGAAGCTGAACAAAACTTTCCAGATCTTTCTCCATCCTTTATGAAAAGAGAAATAAGCTAAGTGGTGTAACTGACAATGTAACTGACCCAGGAAGCAGGACTTTCTGGACCCGCACTGTGTAGGTTCACAGGATACTGAGGTTCAGAATTGGGATTTCTCCAGGGTCCTGAAAACACGGCCTGCAGCAAAGCAGAAGCAAAGCATTACACTGAGGGGGCATGGTGGCAGGTAAAAGCAGTGCTCTCTCCAGCACCTCAACACACATACACTCACTCACTCCTGTCCCCTCTCCCCAAACTCTTGCTAATGAGAACAGACTTCTAAGGCTGCTCCTGGGAGAGAGCTACTTAACTGTTAACCCAGCTTCCCCCCAGGTTCTCACGGGGGCCTCCAGTTACCAGGGCCATGAGGGTTTGACTTACTTAATGTGCAAAAATTCCAATGATGGCCCAATTCTATGCACAATTCCTGGGTACAAATAAAGGCAAGTTTGACCCTTGAGGAGCTCACAGCTAGTGCCACCAGCCAGTGGGGACTCAGACACCTGGATGAATAACCTCCATATGGGCCACAGGTGACTTGCCCACCCCATGCAATTCACACTTTCCCAGGAAGCTGAAGATGTAGATCCCAGTCCACAAAGATGTAGACCTGGTGCCCTGTGCATTGTGGCTTAGATAGGTGGGTGCCATTTGGTACAACAAAGGGTTGCTGGTTCAATTCCCAGTCAAGGCATATGCCTGAGTTGGGGCTCAATCCCCACAGGCATGCAGGATGCAACTGGTGGATGTTTCTCACATCTATGTTTCTCTTTCTTCCTCTTCCTTTCTCTCCTTTCCTCCTCTCTCCCTAAAAATCAACAAAAAATATTTTTAAATGGTAGATAGCTTGAGAGAAAGAGAGAGACCTGGTGTAAGTGTTTCAATCACTTTGAACTAATCCAGATAGATGAATCTCTATCAGCACCAAAAAAATGACTGCATGAAATGATGCCTGGTGCCCACATGATTCTCCTCATTTCTCAGAAAGGAAACAAAGAGTCAGTCCTGGACCATTTCCATTTACTCCCACCCACATCGCACAAACTACATCCCTACCCCTCCCTCTGCCAATTCCTGAGTCATCCCCAGACATTGAGCACATAAGATTGCCCTGAAGATGGAGGCTGTGGCTTTGCCAAGAATGGGAAGAAAGGGATGATGAATGTGCTCTGTGTATATTTCCCTGGGAGGGGTGGGTGCCTGGAGCCTCTCCAAGGCAGAGGTGGCAGGTAGAGCAGGGTGTCATGAAGGGCAGGGAATCCACAGATTGATAAACAGGGGGAGAGGCCTGGAGCAGGGCAGATGGGAGAGATGTGGGAGGAGTCAGCAGGCAGATCTTCCTCCCTCTGCTTCCAGCCGACCCCATCCAGACCTCTGGCTGCCTGACTCAAAATCTCATACATTCAAAGTAGACACGTCATGCCACCTGGATGACCCGCTTGCCACAGCCTTCTTCCAAACTAGGCCACTTAGTTTCCTGTCCTGTTACCCTGATGAGAGAGGCTATTCATTTTACTGTCCCAGCAAACCTGGGAGATGGTGGGCCTTTGGGAAGGTTAGTATCTTCATCTGGATGAAGAGTAAATTGAGTAAAAGAAGGTAAAAATTATTTTAAAATAAAATAGAAGCAACTTCACAGTTCAGGACTAGAACCCAGGTCTCCAGGTCCCTGGCCCCTTGTGCTTCCATGGCCACCATGCATGATCTTCTCACTGTGATGATTGCTCACTCCTTTCCCCTCCCACCCTCTACAGAACCTCAGAGTTGGCTGCAGAAGTGAGCATGTGCCCCATGCCAGTGCCCAGCTATTTATGAAGACTTCATGGCCCATTCTATCTTTCATGTGAATGTGCAAGCACACTGTGGGGTACATGTGTGTGAACAGAGCAGGATAGAAACCAGCATTAGATATAGGACCCTGGGGAAAGCCCAGCACCCAAAGGCAGGACAATCCTGCCCTGAAAATGGCTCCCAGACACATGTAGGCCTCATGGACATTAGGGCAATGGGAGGAGCCTGAAGCAGAGCAGGTAGGGGAGGAAGTGGAGGGGCCTGGAGCAGGGAAGGTGGGGAACAAGAGGGAGGGGCCTGGAGCAGAACAAGCAGGTAGGAGACAATCAGTCAGGAGTCCGAGGCAGCCCTACTTCTTGGCCCAGAAGAGCCTCCCCTCTCTCTGGGGTGATTTCTGGAAATATTTGGCTTAGAGCCTCCTCTTTGTTTTTAATCTTATTCTCCCAAAATCCTTGGCTGAGCTTACTAAGTGAGTGGCTCCAGGAGAGAAGGGATGGATGTCATTGTATGAGGACAGAGACAATCACTGCCAGGGACAAGTACAGGAAAGGGGGGTGGGAGACTGACCTTGTGGTGGCAATTGGCTGAGAGTCCATCTGGAAGCTGAGCTGGATCAGGGTGGACAATTGTTTTACCTGACCCTTGGGGTCAGGGCCTAGGACAGATGACTGTCTCCTCCCAGGAAGGAGGAGCTAGAGTCCAGGCAGGACCCCATCCTGGAGAACCAGGACATCCATCCAGATACCAGGTGGAAATTCAGCCCCAGCAGAAGGAGCCTGGTCATTGGTGGGGCAGAAGCTGAGTCACAGAGAACAGGAAAGCTCCTGCCAGGCTAGCAGGACAAAAAGTCCCATCAGGCTGCCAGGTTTAAATCACTGACACTCTGGCCCAGGATCCTTTGGTTTTGGTGAGCAGCCCCAGCCAATACCTTCCTGCCCCTGTCCCTTTGACCTTCCCAGGGTCTCAGGAGCCAGTTCTCCTGGACAGCACAATTTCCTGCCACCTGCTGAGGGCCCCCTGGCTGCAGGAGTCTGTGCTGCTCCTTCTGAGGCAGTTGCAAGTGTCACATTTTCTGAGTGACCCTCTTCAGAGGGACAAACACCCTACTTTTGCCCTCAGGGATACAATTCCAGGGCATGTTCCCATGCCTCTCAAAAGTTTCCAAGTCATCACTGTGAGCCTCGGTTGCCCACAGTGCTTACCCACTTATGAACCCACTCTTTCCCATCCCCTCCCTGAACTGTGCATCCTGGGACCATATCCTAAACCAAATTGCTTATATAGAAATACTTGTCTTGGAGTTGGTTTGGAGGAGGGAGGTATCCAAACTGACACCTGTTATGGACTGAATTATGTTCCCCCCAAAAGATACATTGAAGCCCAACCCTCAGAACCTCCAAATGTGCCCTTGTTTGAAAATAGGGCCAGTATAGATGTAATTAGTTAATATTAGGTCATACAGGATTGGGTGGTGTTCAGTCCAATATGCCTGGTGTCCTTATAAGAAGAGGAGAGAGACACAAGGGGCAGAAACAGTCATGTGAGGATGGAAGGGAGATTGAAGTAGTGCATCTACAAGCCAGCCAGTGCCAAGGAGTGCCAAAGAGTGCCAAGAAATGCCCACAGACACCAGAAGCAAGAAAAGGCCAGGAAAGATGGTCCCCACAGGGTTTTGAGGGAGGATGGCCCTGCCCATACCTTGATTTTGGATGACTAGTCTCCTGAACTATGAGATAATTAATACATTTCTGTTTTGAAGCCACCCAAGGTTGTGGTCCTTTGTTACAACAGCTAATACGGCACCTGATGACAGTTTGTGAGGAGGCTAAACCTCAGTGGCTCTTCCTGTGAAGCTCAGGTGGTCCCCTGAGTGCTACCTCCAGGCCAGCAGCCTCCTCTTTCAGCATGAGGACAGAGCTGCTGGGCCTGCACCGACTCTGAGATGCAGACCTGTGGGCACGGGGGATTCTGAGCTCCATCTGCACCCCTCCCTGCTCCCACCTTCATCCCTTAAACCTAATACTGCAATCCCTTACTGATATTAAAAACTGACAAGGAATTGTGCCACCGGCACTAGCATTTTAATATTGAAAGTTTGTGAAATCTAATAAGAGCTACAAGGAGGTTGATGGGGGTAGCGTTATTTTTTCCCCCTTTTGAGCTTCAATAGAACTGGGATTCAATAAGCAAATGTGACAGAATGTGTAATTTCCCTTTGATCTTCAGCAGGCAGGCATTTCCTATTTAATAACCTTAAACCAGCGCTGCCCTCCCCAGAGCGCCCCATCCCCAGCATCTCTCCTCTCCATCTTATCAGAACAATCCTTCATTTGAGCACAGCTCAGACTGGCACTTTTGTGGCACCTTATCACCGCTTGAAGACACAAAGGGAACATGCTGAAATATTATTTTTCCCCTTTGTGGAAAGGTGTTAATGAGATCTTCCTGCCATCACCCTGCTGTGACTACAGGAGATCCCTGATCCCAGCCCACTCTGGTCAAATCCCAGCTTTGAAAACTGTCCATAAAAGAGGGTGTTTCTGGCCCACACCCGGCCCAAATAAAGGAAGGCCGAGATAGAAAAATCCCAGCTAGGCCATGACAAGCCGTGGGAGGAGCCCATCTGACCTGGTAGGCTGGGGTCCAAGTGTCCGAGTCAGATACACATGTGACAATGCCAGCAAGTACTCCCACTCAAGTAGAAGAGGACAGTGGAGAACTCCAGAGAGGAGTCTGAGCTGGCTGACAAGCACAGAGCAAGTGACACCCCAGAGAGATAGCCCACAGTTGGCTGTAGCCACCACCCAGCTCAGGAGAGCTCAGAAAGGAGCTTTCCAATGAGATCCTAAATCCCTGTTTCAGTTTCTAGAGTACACCAGTGAGTGCTGTGCTGGTCCTCAAAACAGAAATTCCAGATCATTAACCCTCTCTTATGGACTGAACTGTGTCCCTCCAAATCCGTGTGCTGAAACCCACACCCCCAAGGTGACTGCTTTGGAGACAGGGCCTGTCAGGAGGTAACTAAGATGAAACTGTGGCTAATAACCCAATGTAACTGGTATTCTCATATGAAGAGGAAGGGACATCAGGGAGGCCCTCACAGAGCAAAGGTCATGTGAGGACACAGTGAGAATGCAGCCACTTGCAAGCCCAGAAGTGAAGCCTCAGGAAAAATTGAACCTGGGACTTCTAGCTTCTCTAGAACTTTGAGAAAATAAAAGTCTGTTGTTTAAGCCAACCAGTGTGTGATACTTCATTATGGCAGCCCCAGCAAACTAAAACATCATCCTTCATTCTTACTCAGATCCCCTCACTAAAGCCCAGAGAGGGTAGGTTTCTTGTCCAAAGTCACACTCCTGGTAGAACCAGAATTAAACCCAGGCCCCACCATTTCCGTTAATTCTACTACACTAGCTTCCCCACAAAAGAACAAAGGACTTGTATCCAAACGCCAACACTGCCCATTAAATATGAACACACTCACTCAAAAGCATCGTAATTTTTAGTAAAAGACTAAGAATTCCCTGATCCCCACTGCTCTTAGGCAGGAATAACAGTGCTGCTTCATCTCCTTTTGTACAAACCACAATCATGAGAACTTGGTATTTACTCACATTAATGATCATCTCTCCTGGAATGGCAGCCAGCCTCAGAGGGTCAGCTGACTGATAACATTTGTAGTTGCTATGTTACTTCAGCTCTTCATGTGATGTCATTTGTTACTTGGGTTCCTACACTCCCTGCATTGCTAAAAGAGGTGGACAGGGAACCACGCTGGCTTGGGATGGACACTACCAGATTCCCAACCAATTACACCCTGGCCTCGTGAGTATCTGAGCAGGGTTCCGGAGTCTGGTGGGCAGCATGCTGTCCCTTCCCTTCATACTCCCTCCCCCGATTTCCGACTGGATTCTCTCTCCTGGGCCACAAGGAAAGAGGTGCCAACAGGACAGGGAGGCTGCCCAGGTGGGTGTTACTAGGAAAGACAGACCAGAGGCACTCCTGAAAGGCCATCTAATGTTTTACATCAGTAACCAGAACACAGAGAACATGTGGTCATAAATAATAGCACTAGATTTGGAGCCCAAAGACCTGGATTTGAATGCAGGCTCTACTAAGAATAGCCTTTTGTCATGGAGAGCTGTTTAGACCTCTAGGATCTCTCTGATTCTCTCACCTAGAGTGAGGATGCGGAGTCTGCCTTCAACTCTCGGTGGCTAGGAATGCAAAGCTAAGAAGACCTATGACAGGCATAGGCAAGAGAGAGAACCACAGGACAGAAGTCAAGCAGAGAGACAACACCAGGCCACATCCTGGAAGGCCCAGGGTATGGGGCAGACCTGGGCACTCTGCTTTCCCCTTCCATCAAGTCACAGAAGGAGTTTTAAAGTAAGAGAACAATTGTTGGCAGATACAGTGAGAAAGCCAAGTTTGGAGAATTTATGAAAAAGGGCAAGGTCAGGGCTGGGAAGGGCAGGGGCATGCTGAATGCACTTTTGGCCTCTCTAACTCCACACCAGCTACAATATCACTAGAGCCCTTCTCTGGCCATGTTTCCTCCTCCACCCCTTCTGCAAGCAGACCTGAGAAGCAGGGGCATAGGAGGATTGAGGACAGGGCTAGGGTTTGCATGACAAACCTCCCAGATCTCCCATGTCACCTCTGATGAAACCAAATTTGCACCAATAACATGGACTTGCCCATGGACAGCAAACCGGCTCTGCACAACCATGATAACATGGATTACACGGAGCTTTCCTGTGGGAATCTCATTTATCCTAATTCTCTGTAGAGCCTGTGGGTCGTCTGCCTGTACATGTGCCTGTCACAATATTTGGGAACAATTTCCAGGGAAAGACCCTTCGCTTCAAGAAAAGTGATTTGTTGTTTATGAAATAATTTAAAATACTTCAGTGTAAACAAGGTGGGATGTGTGCAAAACTGTCTCTGAGTACACTTAGGAGGTAGTTAGCATTAAAGGTGCTCTGAAGTTAAAATTCCAGGGCAGTGGTCATCAACCTTTCGGACCTCACAGACTACCAGTGGTCTGTGGACCACTGGTTACTAACCAGGACCCAACCCCTCCAGAGCTGATCATTAGCATTTAAAATAAAAGTATCAAAAACCTAAGTCAGTTTGCCTCATGAAGACTGGCAGAAAGTGGATGAGCCTAACCATTAGCATTAGTGCCCATGCCTTGAACAATGTTTTGGAGATGAGGAAACAGATGGTCTGGGCCAGGTGACCAGAGCAGGCCTCAGGATGGGCATACAGCCAATGAAGGCTGCCATTATCCCATGGCCAGGCAGAATGCTGCATAACAAAGCCATGCTCCTTTGTCTAGATTTTCCATCCAGACACATTTCTGTGCACACCTCCCTCCTTTAAGGCTTCTACCAGCACTGACCACAGGAGAGGGGCTCTGACCATACTCAGATGTTCCGGTCTACGTGGTGGGAAGACCTGGGGAGCTGGAGATGCTGTAGGGTCTGGTCATTAGGGACAAGCACAGATATATCCCACCCCCACTGTTCCTGGGCCCTGAGCTTATTGCTTTACCTTGCTATGCCTTGGTTAATATAGGTAAAGGGCTTGGAATTGTGCTCAGCATTATTATTATCACCCCACAAAGGAGAGTTGTGCACCAGCCCATTCAAGCACCAAGACATCAGGTTTTATTATTATAAAAATAACTGCCTTTTAATGAGAACCTTAATCACTACAAGCACTCTCTACTAGCTGCTTTGTCACACTCTAGCTCATTGAATCCTCACAACAACGTTGTGGGGTAGCTATTCTCATCCCCATTTCACATTCCCAAGGATGATGACAGTGAAACTTGGAAAGGTTAAGTAACTTGCT
>PVJN01041919.1:0-18521 GCA_004026805.1 Lasiurus borealis | reverse complement strand
CGCCGGCCCGCAAGCTGCTCTGGCTGGCGCTGCAGCCGCTCTTCTACGCCCTGCGGCCGCTCTGCGTGCACCCCAAGGCCCTGACGCGCATGGAGGTGTTCAACGCCCTGGTCCAGCTGGCGGCCGACGCCGCCCTCTTCGCCCTCTGGGGGCTCAAGCCCATCGTCTACCTGCTGGCCAGCACGCTGCTGGGCCTGGGGCTGCACCCCATCTCCGGCCACTTCGTGGCCGAGCACTACATGTTCCTCCGGGGCCACGAGACCTACTCCTACTACGGGCCCCTCAACTGGATCACCTTCAACGTGGGCTACCACATGGAGCACCACGACTTCCCCAGCATCCCCGGCTGCAACCTGCCGCTGGTAGGTGCCCGCGGGCGGGGCGCTCGGTGAGGCGTGCCCGGTCTCAGGAGGCGGGAGATGTGGCGGGTGGGCCTGGCTCTGACCTCCTTTTCCTTCCGCGCTGCTCAGGGAGTGGCCACCTCCTCAGGGGTGGTCTCTGGGCCAAGGGAGAGGCCGCACAGGGGCGGGGCGTGGGCCTGGAGTGACAGGGTGGGTCCAGGCAGGGCGGCGGCTCGAAGCGCCATCAGTTTAGGCCGCTTGGTGTGGTGCAAACCGGGCCGAGCCCAGCTCTGGCACGCCCTGGCCGTGCATCCCGGGGCGGACACGCTGATCCTAGGGGCCCCCGTGGCAGAGAGGACAGGGAGGCCGTTTCACAGACGAGAAGGTACAGGTGGAGAGCGAGGTGCCTGTCACAGGAAGCAGCAGAGCCAGAACCCAGACTCGGGTGGTTGCGAGTCTTTACTTCCGGGCAGCGAACGGCCCCTGCTTGCACCGTGCAGTCACCTCGTCTCCCTGAGCCGTCTGCGGCCTCTCGCAGGCCCTGGCGCTGGCGTGCCCGGCGTGCCCTCCACGGGGCGGTGGTGCTGGGGCTGCAGGTGCCGAGGCGGGAGCCCTTCCCGGAGGAGGCAGCCGCGGGTGCCGTGTGCAGGCAGGGCGAGAAGCCCGAGGGGAGAAGGTGCAAGATCGGCACTGAGGTTGAGAGGAGGGCGAGGGGGGTGGTGTGTGGTGGGAGCTGAGGCCAGAGGGTTGGCAGGCTGGGGAGGGCACTGGACGCGTGAGGAGCGTGAACGGCCAGGCCAGGCTGTGCCTCGGAACTGGGCAGGAGCTTGAGGAAAGACCACCCCGGCTCCTGGATCAGAAACTCAAGCTGGCTCCTGGGACAGGGGTAGACCCTATGCTGGGGGCTAAGGGCCAGCACCAGCCAGCCTCCTGCCGGGCTGAGCTGGACACAGGCACTCTGCGGATGACAGGGTGTCAAGGTGTACATGCTCACGTGCACACGTGTGCAGAGCCTGTCTGAGCCAGGCCCGGCCTCTGACGCCCCCCCCTCCCCGCAGGTGCGGAAGATTGCGCCCGAGTACTACGACCACCTGCCGCAGCACCACTCGTGGGTGAAGGTGCTCTGGGACTTCGTGTTCGAGGACTCGCTGGGGCCCTACGCCAGGGTGAAGCGGGTGTGCAAGCTGGCGGGGGACGACCTGTGAGCGGCGCTGCCCCGGCCCTCAGCCTGGCGCTCGGCACTCCCGGCTGCCGCCTGTGCCCAGGCTCCGGAGTGCCCCTGCCCCAAATTAAACCAGCGCTTCTTTCCACGGCCACGGCACGCTTCTGAGGCAGCTCGGCCTCTGGCTGCCTGGAGGTGGTCTCCCCTGCTCCCACCCCTGGTGCTGAGGCGGCATGTCCTGAGGGCCCCGCCTGGGTGGGTGTAGGCGGCCCATGTGCCCGGAAGCCCGCCCTCAGGTTCACCCTGCCGGGTGCTGCAGCCAGGGCCTCCCCGGTCCCCCCAGCCCCTGCTCCATCCAGCCGTGAGCCTGCACCCTCGAGGGTTCAGGCTTCACCCCTGGGGTCTGTCCCCACAACCAGCAGAGATGGAACGTCAGATTCCCACAGACCAGGAGCTGGACAGATGGGGGACTACAGTCAGAGGGAGGCGAGCGGGTGTCCTGTGTCTCTGGCCGGACTTTGGTGAGGCCGATGGCACGGCTGATCTCGGAAGGCATCCTTCCTGTCCGCCCTGGGCCCCCGTCCCCAGCCCTGAGCCTGCAGGCCGCCTGGCCCGGGAGGCGGCCAGCACACAGCGGAGCCTCAGGGCCCTCTCCCCTTCAGCGCTGAGGACACTCACGGGATCAGGTATGGCAGAGTCTGACCAGGAAAACGGTCCCATCATCAGCCAGACTGGGGCCTCCTTCCAGGGCCCTCATGAGGCTGGGCCCACGTCTGGGTCTGGCGGCCGTGGGTGTCACTGGATCTCCAGGCCTGTCCCCTGGCTGGGCCGAGAGCGGCTGGCAGGTGCCTCAGCAGATGCCAAGGTAACCAAGCGGTGGAGGTGCCGGGGTCCATCCTCCCAGCCCTGCTGGTCAGAACGCACTTGGCCTCCCTCTGATGTTCCAGGCCAGGTGCCACTCCCCGCTGCCCCATGGAGGTGGCTCCTGTGGCCAGCCCCCAAGACCCCCATCTTTTCCTACTGCTGGCCACCAATGCTGGGGCCTTCCCCACAAGGGGTGCCCAGCCAGCAGGCCTCAGGCGAGAGAGCGGGCGGACGCCGGTGTGTGGACAGTCAGCGTTTATTACCACGTGGACACAGACACCGAGGGGCGTGGACAGACTTCACACCGTGACGCTGGGAGGAGCGGCTGGCACAGGGCGCCAGGCCCAGGTGCGGGGGCACCCAGGAGGAACTCGGAACCACCTAATGAAGCGTGGTTTGGGGGCATCTTTTCTATAAACCGAAAGAAATGTACACTTAAATAGACAAATATAAAATACAAAAAAAGGCGAGTAGACCTGGTGTGTGTGTCAGGTAGAATCTAAAAAACCAGGAACTGAACTTTCCCCTCATTGTAGTATTTCTCACAGGTTAAGACTTGAAGTGAAACACGTCCTAGCTTCCGGGCGCGCTCGGTGGCTGGACCGGGGCTGCGCTCCTCCATCCGTCCGTCCGTCCGCCGGGGTCGTGGCTCGGCCCTGCAGGTCTAGGAGGTGCTGATCCCGCTCAGCTCCTGCCTGATGGCTGAGGACGGAGAGGGGGCTCAGGTGTGGCGGGAACCAGCCCAGCTCCCCCGCAGGGCCCGCCCAGCCCCGTGAGCTCGTTCCGGGGCCTCTGGTCTCCTGAGACCCTGGCTCACCGAGGTCAGAGGCCCCCAGGAGGTCGGTGTGCTCCCCCCAGTCCCCAGCTGGCAGTCTTGCTAGAGGCCCGCTGGGGTGGAGGCAGGGGGTCCCCTCCTCTCCCACTCCCTGGCCTGAGCTCCTCCCCCAGGAGGGCAGGGATTCTGCTTCCTTCTGTCCACACCCCCAGGATTTCCCCCAAATCGGGGCCTTTCCCTGGACCAGGCCCGGTGCCCAAGGCCACCGGAGAAAGCCTGAGGAGAGCCGGGCCGTGGCGGTAACAGGCCAGGCTGAGCTCGGGGGCAGGTCTGTCCCCACCACCAGCTGAGGCAGCTGCCACCTGTGCCCCACTGCCCGCTCCCTCCCACACAGGCTGCTCCCCGCCCGCCAGCCCCTCCGGGGGTCGCCCAGCCATAAAGCCAGTTAATGGCTGGCCTGTCTCCGTCCTGGCTCCGGCTCCTCTCGCTCTCTATTCATTAACTCCTTATCTGTCAGCGCAGGCCACGGGGCCCGACAGACAGGAACCCAGTGTTCTCTGCTGGGCCAGAACAGGGTGCGGCCCCGCACCCAGGTAGGCTCCCACCCTTCCCTCTCTCCAGAGCCCGGGCGGCCTTCGGCCACCCAGCTGTGACCTCATCCCCCGCGGGTGGGGAGCAGGAGGAGGGCCTGAGGTGCCTCCCTGCTGGCTGGGGCCCAGCCAGCCCTGCCGAGCGCCCATCCTCCCTCTGGCTCCAGACCTGAGCCGCCGTATCCCAGGTCGGTGGGGGCCGGGGCGGGCGTGACGCACGGGGCCGGGCCTGCCCTCTGGAAGCAGGTGCTTTGGGGAGTGCCACCACCTGCTCCCCAGCCCAGGCCCAGCAGCCGGGAGCCGGTCCGGTCCCACAATGGCTCTGCTTCCTGGGAGGTGTGTCTACTTAGCAAGTCCCTCCGCTGGGCTGAGCCTCGTCTGCTGGGCTAGAGACGGGGAGGGCCTGTGGCTGGGAGCGGGGAGGAAACCTCCCAAGTACAAAGCCAAAGGCTCGGCTCTGGCGGTGGCGCTTGGCCCGCCCTCAGGACCAGGGTGAGGGACTCACCGTCGATGATCTCCTCCTTCACTTTGTGGAGCTCGCGGACCACCTCCTCCAGGATCTCCTGTGGGAGCAGAGCCTCAGAGGCCGGCCGGGCAGCCGGCCTGGCGGGGGGAGGTGTGGGGTGTCCTGGGCCTCCCTCCGGAGCCAGTCCCTCCATCCCCCTCACCCATACCCACACCCTCAGCCACACCCTGCCGCTGTGGATGCGGCTCCCGGGGCCACCCCGGGCCCCACAGGAAGGGCCGGGGATGGGACACCCTGCCCGGCCCCCAGCACCTCGGGCCCCTCTGGAGCGCCCCATGGTGGGGGATGTTTATTCTGCGATGGGGGACAGGGGTGGCGTGGGGACAAATGCCACAAACCTCCCCCCCCGCCGGCCGGCTCCCTGGCTGATGGTGCTGCAGCGAGGGCCCCACCGAGGCTGCCCCCCATGTGCCCCGAGGTGGTCCCAGCCCCGGGCTCCTTCCCGCCTCTCAGGAAAGGACCTGCTCACCTGCTTCATCCGGTCCAAATCGAAGGCATCCAGGGCCACGTCGTTCACGCTTCCGGCCGGCTTCATCCTGGGAGAGGACGGGTGCAGTGAGGCAGGCACCTGGGAGCACCGGGGCCTCCTGCGGGGGGCGGGCCCTGCGGGACGAGGCTGTCCCTTCCCGAGCCCTTCAAACCCTCTTCGCTGCCTCTGGCCACTCCCTGGCTGAGAGGAGGGTCTGCCGCCGCCTCCAGGCCCGGGACGCCGGGGCCGTGTCTCCCAGCCCGAGTCAGGCTCCGGGCCCAGCCGAGGAGCTGCTCTGACCTGAGCGCTCAGGCGGCGATGCCTGCGTACGTGGCCTCCCGGGAAAGAAACCCCACCAGCCGTCCTCACCGCGGCTCTATGGTCCTGGCCAGACGGGGAACCGGCATGGGCAGCACTAAGTGCCATGTGAATCCAGAACCCGGGCAGCAACCCCCCAAAGGCCTGACCGCAGGCGGCGTCCGTGGACGTGGCCTTGCTCTTTGAGCAGTCTCAGAACCAGAGCCAGCCAGTTTAAAATGTAACGTCTTCCACATGAATCCTTCCTGGAAAACCTCAGTAAAACGCCCCATTTCTCTCCCTGTGGACGGAGAGGCCCCATGCAGGGCCTGGGGGTTCTGGGCAGGGCCCGTGGGAGTGACGGCCGGTGGGCACACCGGGAGCGGACGGCGGAGGGCGGGTGGTGGATCGAGGACCGGTGTTGCCACGGCAGGGAGAGGAGGCGTGCAGGCGACGGCGCAGGCGCAGCCTCCTGGGAAACGGCACGGAGGCTCCTCAAACAAGAAAGCAGCCGGCAAGCCCGCGTCTGGGTTTTACGCGGAGAGGCGGTCGCTGGAGGAGGGGATGGTGGCGAGGTACCTGCCCCCCATGTTCGCTGCAGCATGAGCCACAGCAGTCAGGACACGGAAGCCACCCGTGTCCATGGAGGGGTGGGTAAGATGACGGTGGAACATACATATGTGGAATTATTCAGGCGTGAGACGGAGGCACGATTTGTGGCACCGTGGATGGACTAGCGGGCAGGAGGCTGCGTGGACTGAGCCAGGCAGAGGTCAGACCTGTATATGATCCCACTTGTGTGTAGAATCTAAAGAACCCAGACTTTTCAATACAAAGACTAGGCTGGTAGTTGTCAGGGGCGGGGGCGGTGAGGGGTTGGGTGGAGGTGGTCCAGGGCATGCACTTCCGGTGAGCAGATGGATCCGCTCTGGACGGCAACACGGTATTGTGTGCTTCAAAGTAGCTACAGAAGCAGCTCCTGAGAGTCTCACCGCACACACCAGGTAACCAGGCGAGGCTAACCGCCTCCCTGTAACCACCGCACGGGGTATGCACACGTCGGTGCCCTGCTGTACGCCTGCCACCTGCACAATGCTGCTGGGAAAGCCGCTGCACGCAGAGCAAACCCCAGTGGCCCAGGGCCCAGGACTGGATTAAAACGAGCGAATAAATAAAATGCTCCCGCCCTCCCAGATGAACTCAAGAGAGGGGCCAAACGTGGTCCCGAAGGAGTGTAAGTAATTGTGGGTCCAGCCTGAGACCCCCAGGGCCACCACGCCCCTCCTGTCGTTCAAGTCCCTGTTGCAACAAACTTTCTGGGTCACCTGCCTCACCTCGCTTGCCTCCATTGTTGGCGTGTGTGCACCAACAACCCCAGAAGGTGACACTGTCACGCTCCGTGAGCGCAGGGACGCCCCTGCCGGAGGGAGGGAGGGACGGACGCGCCAGAGAAGGGACCTGTGTCAGGGCGGGAGAGGCCCCCTCTGAGGGGCCCGGGCAGCCGCCCTTCGTCCGGCAGCAGGAAGTGGTCACCCTGCCTCCTCCTGGGCCTGCTCTGCTCCTGCCCCTCCACGTCCCTCACTTCACAGCCGAGTGAGCTCCCCAAGAGCTGACAGCCAGCGCCTGGGCCGAGGGCGCGCACACTGCGCCCGCACCTAGAATCCAATCCACGGGACGCCTTCCTACCCGATGCCCTTCCTCTTCCTTCTCACTTTGTAGCCCCATGGCCTCAGCGGCTCCAGGCAATCCGCCAGTCTCAGGCCGTCCAACCCAGGCCTTCCCGAGAGACAGGCCCTCCGGCAGGATGAGCAGGCCCCGCCGCTCCCCCATCCACACCTGGCAGGCCCGGGCCAAACCGGGGCTCTCCCCGGGTCCTCCCCGTGCCCTTCAGGCCAGCGCGCTCTGCTCATCTCCCCTTCTGCTCTGTAAGACCCGTCCCAGAGGCCACCTGCTCTGCCACACGAGTGGCTTCCCTCAGTCTGGGTGGACAGGGAGACACTTCTTCCCCGGGTCTGGAGCCCGCGGTTAAGGCAACGTGGCCTCTGGTTGCCATGGGGCGGCTAGTCTGTGACTTTCGGGGCGTCCTCCGTTTCAAATATCCGATCCTGTTACCACACAGCTCTGGATTGGGGAAACACGGGCAGCATCCGCCAGAAACTGGACGGGAGGAAGACAAGGAGGCGGCTTGCCGGGCCCCGCGTGGCTGAGCTGGGGGGCGCAGCTGTGGCTGGTGAGCACTTCCTGTGTCCAGCTCCTGTCCACACAGCTGTCCACACGACCGCCCGAGAGGCAGCGGCCGACAGACCTCTTCACGGGCGGGGGAGGGGGCACGTGCCCAAATCCACAGGGAGCCCAGAGCCGGGACTCACTTCAGCTCAGCTCACGCCGCTGTGGGCAGGTCGCCCTCCCGGCCTGTCCCCTCCCTGAGAGCGGGAGGGAGCGGTCCCAGCCACACCTGGCCAGGTCTCAGGGGGGTCTCACAGCACGGTTAGATGACAGGACAGGGACAGGGCCTGATGTTAGTCACGGGCAGGGGGCGATGGCGGCCCCAGAGAGGCGTTTGGTACCTAGAGTGAGGCTGCGCCTGAAGGGGGCTCTTAGCTTCGGGGCTCCTGGCCGTGGACGGGGTTCTAGGGCAGGGAACGAAACAGACATGGGAAGGGGCACCGAGGCGGCCTGGGCCCCACCGACGGCGCAGCTCGGCCTCCCGGGCGCTCACCTGACGGCAGTGAGGACCCTCCCCGGGGCCCGCTCACCTGGACAGCAACGAGGCCACGGGCTTCTCCACGGAGTTGCTCCGCTCCCAGGGCTTCCGGCCGGCCTCTGTGGGGTCAGGTCAGGACGAGGAGCCTTAGGGCCGAGGCCTCCCAGGTTCCACCCAACATCCCCGACCGAGGCCCCGTGCCCTTCAGGCAGCTCTGCTTTGGGGGCGCTGACGCCTGGCGAGTGCTCAGTCCCCCTCTGGCCCCAGCTCAGTCCCCCTCTGGCCCCAGCAGCTCTCGCAGGCGGTGGACGACCTGCTGTCACCCGGGCTGTGTGGTCTGGTTTGGAGCCTCACCACAAAGGCCCACCCTCCTCAACGTGCAAACCCAGCGCCAGGGAGTCTCAGCTGCGCCCTCTGCCGGGCGTGGCCAGCGGGGAGAGCAGGCAGCGGCAGCCGCAACACATGCTCACCAGCCTGAGGCCCACGTTTGCTGTTGGGGGCCGAGCCCCTGCTGCCTCTGACTCCGTGGTGCTCCCCACAGGACAGCTGGCCCTTCCCTCTCCCGGGCGTAAGGCTGGTTTGGTTTTCCGTTTCTTTTTTAAATTAAGGGGCATTAAGTTAAATTTCCCTTTTTGTCAAGAGACCTGGAAAACTGAATGGGGTTCACTGACTTTGTGGACGAGCAGAGGCAGAGGGAGAAGGCCCGGAGAGGCCGCCGCAGGCCCAGGCAGGTCTGAAAGCCGCCCAGGAGCCGCTGCGCAGGAGCTGGGACGCGTGCACGCTGCAGGCGCGTGGCCCTGAGCAAACCACCACGTAACCACACCGAGCTTCGACCTCCCATACCGGGCCACACCAGATGCATGGTGTTCACCGAGAGCCACGCGGCATCACACAGCCAGCCCCAGGAGGCAGGCGTCTCCACAGAGCGCCAGGCCACGAGGTGGGGCAGGCTGAAGCTCCGGCCCCAGACAGGGCTGGCAGGCAGCGCTCCTCTCGCGCGGGGAAGGCAGGAGGGGTGGGTGAACTCGGCGGCCTGGCAGCTCCGATGCCCACGGGCAGCCGTCCTCTGGACGCTGGCACTCCTTGCCCAGGGTACCAAGGAGGCCTGGGGCTCACTGAGTGGTGGCTTCAGGGAGGTGGCAGGGAGACCCCTAGTGCAGCCCCCTGGCTGTCTCTGCTCATTTGTAAAGTGAGGCGGAGGGACCGGATCATGATCGGCAGGGGTGCCTCCTGCTCTGAGACCCTGGCCCGCGCCAGCCGGCAGGGCGCCGCCTACCTGAGGAGTTGGGTGGCTGGCTGGCTGCTCGGGTGCCCGGCGATGGAGAGGTGCTGGGCTCTTCCTAAAACGGGGAGAAAAGCCTGGCTGTCAGTCTGCCTGCGAAGGCTGCTGGGCAGGGCCAGGATCCTGTGACCAGGGCCATCTAGAAAACCCTGCCGTCTTTTAAGGAACAGAGGTTACTCTTATAACTGGCAAAATGAGTGCTATTAACACCTGAAACCAAACCCGGGTGGGAGGTGGTCGGGCCCGTGGAATCAGGGGAGGAGCGGGCTGCAGGGAGACACAGCTCTGCCTAGTGGGGGGGGATTCTATGGCTGCACCAACCGGGCGCAGCCCGCCGAGGCCCGACCTGCCGCACACGGCGGCCTGAGTCCTGGGCGTGCCGGCCACTCCGGCCCAGGAGCAGCTTCCGCCTGGCTGTCCACCGTGAGGGGCGTGGCCAGGGGGGACCCACCTCAGGGACCTCTGCTCTTTGGGCCTGGCTCCCGCCTCTGACGGCTGATGTGACGACCAGATGTCGGGGTGACCCTAGACGGTGCTGTGGCCACCCAAGCCCACTTCCCAGGGACCAGGCTGGGGAAGGCCTCACCTGTCCCTCCCCTGAGAGGTGGTCCTGAGAATCTATCCTCAGGTTACCTCTGGCCCCATCAGCCCACAGTTCATGACCACTGCTGCCCACTGAGTTCTAAACCCTAGGTCTGCCCCTCGGCCTGTCTGTGCTTTAGCTGACGCTGCTCCCTGCGCTGCGCTCTCGGCCTTGAAGCTCAGGGCAAACGGCGCTTCTCGTGGGCACCCCAGGCAGGCTTTCGGGGCTCCTCCAGCTCCCAGGGCCCCTGGTACTCCTCTCTCTGCCCTCAGTATTCCCTGTGTCCTCCCCCTCCAAGGCAGAGGCTACCTCCTGCCCGCTCTGGGGTCCCGGCACACACACAGCCTGGCCCCCGGCGGGGCGCTTGCCAGGCCAGCGTGCCACGGGCTGTCGGTGGGATTGGTCGTCAAGAGCATAATGGCTGGTGCCCAGGGCCGTGGGGACGACAGTGAGTGCTCACAGCCCTCCCGCCGTCCTCCTCCTGCCCCTGCGCCCCTCGGTCCTATAGGTCACCTGGGGACGTACTGTCACGTGCACCAAGTGCCCCTCATGCCCCAACGGCCTGGCTGGGGGCCAGAGAGCCTTCCCGGGTGTTCGTGCAGGTGGGCGTGCGAGGGGCGCTTGCTCACCGTTTGGCTTTCGTCTTCCTTCTTATCAGCCGGCTTGTCTGTCTGGGAGGCCGCTTTTCTCCTAACACAGACAAGAAGCCAATCAGCTCCCGGGGCTCCGCACCCATCCAGACGCCTGTGTGTGGACACGCTTCACCCTCAGAGGGTCCGTGGGGGGATCTGACCTGTTCTGAAGCCCCCATCTGGTCTGGGGTGACGTGTCCAGGTCTGTGCCGGTCCCAGGACCCTGGCCACGAAACTGGCCTGGCCACACGGGACGGGAGAGGCCCCGTCTAGGCTGAGGCCTGGCAGCCACTGCCTGGGTGAGCAGACCCCCTTGCGGAGGAGGAGGGACCCTTTTGTTCTACCACAGCACGGACCAGCACCAAGAACGGACATGCTCAGGAAAGACCCGGAATAGCCGAGCTGATGCCTCTAGACAAACTCACGCCTTTCCCAGTTTCCCACAGACTTCACAGTCTCCCCTAAGTGGCCGCCTCTATGTGAGGGGGGGAAAGGCAGCTTGGGAATAACGCCTGATTCCCAAATCGACACATGGAGACCTCTGACCTTCCCCCAGACCTGCCTTTGGGGTCTTCAGCTCTCTGAAGCCGCCAGCGCACAGAACGCTTAGATTTGGGGGGTGAGCAACCCATCAAGAAGGAAGCTGACGCCCGGCCAGTGTGACTTGGTGGCTGAGTGTTGACCTATGAACCAGGGGGTTATGGTTCGGTTCCCAGTTGGGGCCCATGCCGGGGTGGTGGGCTTGATCCTCAGTAGGGGGCATGCAGGAGGCAGCCGACCAATGGTTCTCATCGTTGATGTTTCTCTCTTCCTCTCTGAAATCCACACAAAAATCTATGGGAAAAGAGAAAAGGAAGCTGGCCCGGCCAGTGGTGAGGGGCTGCAGGGCGGACGTCATCAGTGGGTGACGAACCCACACGGCTGGCTCCTCAGCCACACAGCGTCCGTCTTCAGTCTTCTTGTCTCGGGAAGCAGCCCACCCACCTCTCGCTCCTCAGACGCCATCTCCCCCGCCCCCCACACAGCAGGTCTGCCTTTCCCCCTCTCACTTTGGACAACTGGTGCAAGCCACCATCACCGCCCCCTGGACGACCTGCTGTCACTGCCTGTGATGTCCCGCTCCCGCCGCAGCGAGGGAGCCAGGACGAGGCGTCTGCCATCACCTGCCCGGAGGAGCGGCTCCCCGCACCCACCTCTCGGTGGACGTCAGAGCAGCTCGGGCACCCCGAGAGCGGAGCCAAGGCTTTGTTCTCGCAGGCCCCCGCGCCTGGCGGCCCGCCGCTCTTGGCCACGTGCCTTTTCCGGTTCGGCGGCACTTCCTCTCCCTTCGGTCCCGGCCCTGTAGGCCGCGCTGTCATTGTTACTGTGTTGCCTTTGGACTCGGGGGAAGCGGGAATGTTTTCCGTCTGTTTTTCCCGGAGGCCCGTTCCCCTCGGAGAGAGAATCTGATGCCCCTGCGGGGGGCAGTGTTTTCCACTCCCCGGGCTCAGGGTGCGGCCCCGCCTTCCCAGGCGCTGAGCCCTCCACCCTCTGCTCGTTTTGCCTGGACTGTCCTCTCCCACCTCAGCCCCAGCGGGTTCTGGTCCTTCAAGACCGGGCACGTGTGGAACCTCCTCTGGGAAGCCCTCCCGGCTCTCTCCCCCAGGGAGCTGTTCCCTCCGTGGTGCAGCCGCGGTCACCCTGCACCTGGTCGCTGTCTGTCCCCTCTGGGTTCCCTCTGCACATGCAGGCCCCGTGCTGGGGAGGCCGTGGGCAGGCAATGCTGGCTCTGCCCGCCAAGAAGTGCCACACCCGCTAGCTGCGCACCAGGGCCTCTGCTCCCACCGCGCCCGCAGAGACGCGCAGTCTCAGGAGGTGAAAGGCCACGAGGGCCCTGGGCACACCGGGCGCTCGCACTCAGCTGACGGGGAGGGAAGAGGGCAGAGCCAGAGGGTGACAGCAGGCAGGACGGGTCCCAGCCCTGGCTTTTCTCGGACCACAGGGAGCACCGAGAGGTGAGCCAGGACACCGGGGACCTGTCGGCGTCCCTGCTGCCACGCCACATCGACGAGTAAAACCGAGGTCTGCAGCTCTCCCGGGAGCTGTGTGACCTCTCCACTTGCTCAGTTCCGCCTGGAAACGACTAAGAGCCAGGGACAGGCTGGTGGCCTTGGGCAAGCTGGAGCCACCCGTGGGTGTGGGCAGAGACGTGGCTGGCAGCCGCAGGGCCACCAGACATGGATGGAACTGTCCCTCCACCTCAGCGTGGGGTCCCCGGGCTCTGGCCGCCTCACGGCCCCTTTTCCTGCGTCCCCCACAACGGCTCTCGCGTGGGGCAGCCACGCTGCCCAGCCCTGCGACCACACCTCGTTTGTGCTGGGACCCTAAGTGCGGGGAACACTCCTCACTCCCCTCTGAATTCCCTCTGAGACTACCGCCACGTTCCCCCTCCTCAGGACGCTGTTCAGGAAAGATGCTTCAGCATCTGTGACGCCAAAATGCGGAGGGCTTTGCAGTTCACGGACTCCTTCCGGCCCGACGCCTCAGAGCGGCCCCAGGACAGGGGGAAACTTCAGGGCTGTCCGCCCGGCTGAGCCCACGCGAGGGCTCTCATTTGGTGCTGAGCCCGCTGAGCGGTGCCAATACCCTGAGCCCCCTAAACCCCCCGAAACACCTACCTCTTGGCCAGCAGCTTGTTCATCTCTTCCATGAGGCCTCCGCTGCCGCCCCCACTGCTCGCCCGATTGGCGTCGGACTTGGAGGTCCCGCTGGGACTGGAGCCTCCGGACGCATCTTCGGGCTGCGGGGAAGGACCAGCGTTTAGTCTGCTGTGGTGGTAGCCGTCGCTCAAGGGGATCAGGGGGACGTGTGTGAGTGTGGCTGTGTCATTCCCATGATGGCAGCGCAGAGGAGGCCGAGGGGTCATCGAGTCCCACCCCCCGACCCACAGGTGACAAAACCAGAGAGGGACCAGGCCTGGCCGGTTGCAGTGGATGCTCTCCTGGCGCAGAGCCAGCGCCCTGGCTGAGCCCAGCGTGACCCGAGGGGAGGGGACAGTCCTGGGGAAGGAAGCAGCCTCCCATCAGAGTGTCAGGCCCCAGCCACCAGCCGGGTCCCGCAGTCTGCCTTCCCGGTGGGGGCGGGGGGGCTCAGGAGTGAGGCGGGGCCTGGGGGGCGGTTCCCAGGAGGAGCACCGCTGGAGGGATGGGCCCGGCCCACGCCCTGCCTGCGCCTCAGGAGGGAGCTGCTTCCTGGCCTGCGGTGCCCGGTGTACCAGTGCCGTCCAGTCCGGGTCTCACGGAAAACAGCCGGCAGAGGCGGCGTCCAGGTGGGGGAGGGCGGGCTTTCCTCGGGGTCTCGGGGACAGGGAAGGCTCCGCCCACCGGGCATTAGAAACTGGCCCCCAGCCTGTCCAGCCTGAGCTCAGGGCCGCTTACCCGCTGGACCCTCCTCAGCTTGGCCCCCGCCAGGGCCGCGGCCAGTCCTGACACGGAGCTCTCGTCGTGGCTGGCGCCCTGGGCTCCTCCGGCCGGCAGTGGGGGGGGCGGAGGGGGAGTGGCCCCGGTGGGTGGTGGTGGGACAGGGGGCGGGGGCGGGGGTGGCGGCCCACTACACGAGAGAGGGGCGCTGACTGCAGATGAGGGGTGCCCCGGTGGGAGGGTGGGTCCTGAAACACACAGAGGGTTCAATTAGCCCCTGGCCCCGCGGTGCTTCCTGGGAGGGAGCAGGGACAGGCAGCCTGTTGCTCTGAGGCTGCCTCTTGCACCCTCTGGGGGTGAGCTTGGCCCTGCTCCGGTCACTCCCTTTCCCCCGCATCTGGAGGCCTGGCTGGACCACAGTGCCTGACACCCCTTGAGCTCAGCCACCTTGTCCCGCTCCAATGGTGGGTGTCTCCAGAGGGAGGGAGGTCTTTGGAGGCTCAGACTGCACCCTTTTCCCCTGTGTCCCTTCTCCGCGCCCTGCACCACCCTAGGCACTGACAGACGCTGGTCCATGAGATGCGACTGTGAGTGACCCTTGGCCTCTGGGCACTGTGGCAGGGAACTGTGGGTGCTGACTGGGTCATATGTCAGAGATCCATGCTGAGTGCTGGGCAGTCCCCGACCCTGCGTGTGTCTAACGAGACATCACCCCAAACTCCAATCTGCCCCACCTCCAGTGCCAGAGGCTGGTGGGAGGAGCCACTGAGCTGGGCTAACCGCTCCCCTTCCTGTTCTCTGGGTTCCCTACTCTCTGCGAATGTGACTGGCACGCGTGGAGGCCTCTGTAGTTCTCACAGAGGCCTGATGCGCCGGCCACCGCCTCGGTGGGGGCTGCCACCCAGCGGGTGTGGGGAGCAGGCCCGCGGGCTCTCACCTGTGGCTGAGGTTCTTCTCTCTAGAGACTCCTGGCGCTGCTGCTCCATCACTTGTCTGCAAAGCAAGAGAACAGAGGTCCATGGAGCACAGGCTGCGGCTGGGTTCTGCCGGTGCTCCCCGAGGACCCGCTGTGCGCCCTGGGCTGGGGGGCTCACAGCGAGCTCCCCTCTCCCCTCGCTGGCTCTGACGGCCACTGGGCTTGCTTCCCCCACGTAACAGAGGGGGCACACGGCTGGTTTAAGATCTCCAAACAGGTGAGTGCGGCAGCCTCCTGAGTCTCAGGCACCCCTAAACAGGGACCCCCCCCATGAAGGCTCGGGCGCCATGTGGACGAGTGGCCACGTTTCCCTTAGGCTGGATGGGCCTCCCGGCTTTTGTGCCCGTGGCCTCAGCTGACCCGACCTCAATGTCCTGTCCCTACGGCAGGCACCTGGCCGATCCCGGAACAAGCCCCAGGCACGGCGGGTGGTCGGGAGCGGACACTCCGGCACGTGCTCGTTCTTTTCAGCAGAGGGGGCCGCAGGCCTGGCCTCCATGGCGGGGCCATGCGGTGCGGGCAGTGCAGGCGCGGAGCCTCCCGGGGAACCGACACCGAGCCCCTAGGGCAGAGCAGCCTCGGGCCCTCCCACAGGCCGGTCGAGCGAGGACACTGACCCACAAAAACAGAATCTGGGACGGTGGCGCTGAGCAGGACGGTGGCTCGGGAACCACGGGGACCTGGACGGCAGCCGCCTCACCGTGTTGCCCACCCTAAAGGCCTGCTGGGCCGCGTGGGGCAGGCTGCTTCGAGGCCCGCCTGGCTCGGGGAGGGTGAATGGAGCCAGCAGCGGTGTCTGCGTGGCAGGGGGGCGTGGGGCCTGAGTCTGCGCCCTGTGCGTGGCGAGCCGGCCTTTCTCTGGTGCCGGGTGCCCCCCCCCCCCCCCCGCAGCAGCTGCTCGCATCTTAGAGGAAGGTCACAGTTCACTGCCAAGACCATGCAGAGGGAAGGAGCTTTCTGGTTTCCATTCTGGGGCTCCTGGCTTTGTGGGCCTGATTCTTCTCCGTAAAATAAGCACAATAGCACCTGTGCCAGGGAGTTCTTTTAAGAGTTACACCTGGTACCTCAAAAATAACAGGAAAGACCCTTTGGCATTAGAGGTGTCAGAAAAGCTCTCAGCAGCACCTCCATTAGCCTCTCCTTCTAACCTGCCGACACATCCCCCCAAACTCCAATCTGCCCAGCAGAATTCAGTAAAATGAGGTGTTTGCAAGTATTCACAAATCGGGTGGCACTCATACCAGCTCCCTGTGCAGGCTCCAGGCCAGCCCTCTCTCCCTGTCTGGAGTGGCAGGACCAGCAGGGCCCCTGCTCTGCGTGTGCCTCTTGCCCTTCACAGACTGACTTCAGGGGCGTCCGGCCTGCGGACAGGTGACGGCTGGCGACACGCAACAGTCTGCAGCCAGTGGCCTCCCCGCCTGGGACTTGGGTGGTGAGGGTCAGCCAGTTCTGAGAGGGCAATGGGAGGGTCTGTTTGGGCCCACGTGCCCTGGGGCACTCTCTCGCAGTCTGGTAGGGTTCACTCATGCCTCTGGGCCCGGGCAGCCCGGGGAGCTGGCGGGGGGCGGAGCTGGGATGAAGGTAGCGTGGGGTGCGCCTTGCGAACAGGCGCTGTTTTCCTGAGAGGCCAGAAGACAGGCCCGAGGAGTCAGTCACCATGGAATTAGTGCCAGGGAGTCTGTCCAGGGAGCACTCCTTCCTCCCTCATTGCTTGACCCGCGCAGAGCAAGGACTAAGCGCACACGGTCCTCCTCACAGCACAGGTGGCCTGGGGGCGTTGTGCTCAGCGAACACGTCAGACCATCACCATGTTTCCCTTACATGCGGAATCGAGCGAGAAAACAAACAAACACACACATGAACACAGCCTCACAGATGCGGAGGACGGGGCCGGTGGCGGAGGGGAGCGGGCCGGGGGCTGGGGGAGGTGAGGGACGGAGGGAGCTCGCGGTTACAGAACTGTCCCGGGAACGGGGAGCCCACACGGGGCTCACAGGCCGCCACATGCAGGACTGCAGGCTGCAGTGGGCTCTCGGAACACGGAGGGGACCACTTTGTAAACCACACGATCGCCTAACCACTACGCGGTACGCCTGCAACTAATACAAAATACAGATGTAAACTTTACTTAAAAATAAAATAAAATAAATAGACACAAAAAAGAACGAAAAAATAAAAACAAAAACAAAAGAATCCCTGTCCTATTCAAATGGGAAAGGAACGCCTGGAACCTATCGAGGGTTCTAAGCACACGTCAGAGCAAAGGCGCTCAGAGATCCTTCTGATCTCTGGGGGTGGGGGTGGGGTGGGGAGGGAGGAGCGGCTGGAGAAACAGCCGAGGGAGCCTCAGGCTGGCGAAGCTGGGACGTCCCTCCCACCCAGCCTGGGTCCTGCTGGCATCTAGCCACACACTGGAGGGTCCCAGTCTTTGCCAGAAGCTGGGGAGCCTGGTGGGGACCAGGATGCCAAGCCGCACAGAGGCAGGCCCCTCGGGGCACGGCCACCAAGGTGTAAGCCCTCACCCCGCCTTTCCCGGCAACATGACCTGGGAGGCCACGCCCTCCTTGGCCACCAGGACCTCCGCTGCAAGGTCAGGACAACAGCATTGCCCTTCCGCCCAGTTCGCACACTGTAGGAGCAGCTTGGAGCGAGTGGGGTGCCATCCTGGGGCCCGTGCCCCCCAGGAGCTGGCTCCTCCACAGGCTGGTCCCAGCTCTGGCTCACACAGCGCTCTCACGGCCTGCACTGCTTTAACCTTCCCGGGTGGTGGGGGGCAGGGGCTGCACTGCTTTAACCTTCCCAGGTGGTGGGGGCAGAGAGGCGGGGGCTCTGGCTCAGGCCTCCAGTGGAGGGGGAGGGCCAGGTCTCACGAGGCCTTCAGATGGAGTGAGGGGCGATGGCACAGGACGATGCCAAGGCCAGAGCCTCAGTCAGACAGACCCGGGCAGCCTTGGCCTTGGCCATGTGATCAGTCCCTTCCCGTCAGGATGACTGCCTCCTCATATACCCGGCCAGGCAGGTTAGCTCAGAGCGCAGCCCGCAGGACACTGCCGGGTCACGAGGGCTGCGAGGAGGCTGGGGGCCTCTCTGTGAAACCACGGCGCTCCCCACCCTGCAAAGCAACCCCGGCCCAGCTCCCTCTTCCTCTGTCAGGCCTGGTCCTGCCCCGGAGGGCGCCTCTGGGAGTCCCGCCCGAGCTGCAGTGTGTCCTGCGCTGGCCGAACGGCGCCCAGGCCACCGGGCTGGCCCTGCGGGGGGGGGGGGGGGGCATTACCTTCTCTGGATGTCCATCTCATCAGGAGAGGGGCCATTCTGCACCTGCCGCTGGGTGGACGGGCCTGTGGGCAGAGAAGCACAGAGGACGGCGGTTAGCGGAGAAGAAAGGCCTGGCAAACACACTGGACCTGTCTTTGCTCCCTGGTTGGTCCCACGAGGCATCCGTGACCTTGCCACAGTGGTTCTGACACCTGTGGAATAGCCGTCCCATCTCAGCCGCTCGGTCACCTCTCTCGCCCCTCCTGGGGCTCTCTGGCTGGAGCCAGTGAATGGGAGGGGTTTTCACATGGCGCAGACCACCCTTTTGGCTACTGACGCCTCTCAGACCACATCTGCCTTTTCCACTTCCTCACTTGCCCCCGTCTCCCGAAGCCACCGTCACTGAAGTGGCCAGTGCACTTACTTGGCGTCACCAAACCCCGCAGAGCCATTTCTTCCGATTTTTGAGCAAAGCCACAGCACTCACCGAGCAGGGTCAGCCGGGGCTGCCCGCACCTCTGGGTCTGCCGTGGTGGGTGGGAGTGGCCGCTGGAAGCAGAGCTGTCACACAGCCTCCCAGGCCACACCCTTGCCCTGGGCCCTGAAGGCAGGGCCTGGAGCGGGAGGCGGGGGGAGAGGCCTGCACATGACCGGTGTCCACATGGGG
>PVJN01041918.1:0-18521 GCA_004026805.1 Lasiurus borealis | reverse complement strand
ACCTCTTATTGATGGTATAAAGGAATCCCATCATCTACGCTTCTTTAACTAAATTAGGTGTAAATTATTTCAAGGAGGCCAAAGTTCTCCTGTGTGTCCCTGGGAGGATATTTTTACCAATACACAGCAGGTCCCTCCAACCACAGGTTTCGAGCAGGTAGAAGAAAACAAGAAGAGAGCTATGGTCTGGGGCCAGTGCACACCTCTCCACAGGGGGTTTCCAGCATGCGGGTGATTTTTAACCACGCTGACATAAATCAGACGGTGCAGAGCCACGAAATTCAGATCACTGCGCTGGGAGATGCCTGGATAGTGTTACGCTCCCTCATTAGGAGGGACCGGGGTTGAGCTGGGCAGTTGAAGTTTCAGCTGTATCAAAATAACAGTGTGGGAGCAAAGAAGAGGCTTGTGGCCATAATAACCCAACCTCTATCCACAGTTCTGTGAAGTATCCTGAACCCTCATCCTTCGAGATCCTTTACTGGTACTATTTGCAAACTGAGCTCAATAGAATCAAGAGAAATTTGGTCCATGATTGTCACAGTTTCAATCTTCTGGGCAAGACTGAACCTCCTTCTTTTTCAGCCGGAACATTCTGCCACAGTGGCCTACGCTCCCAAGCCCTGTTAAAACTCAGTGCACAGTGTTGCTCTGCAAAGCAAACCATTACAAAATGAAAAGGCAACCTACTGAATTGGAGGAAATATCTGTAAATCGTATCTCTGATAAGGCGTTACTGTGTGATAAGAGTTTGTTAGTGTTCAGAAACCTTTTGAACTAAATTTTTAAACATTTTATAAAAGTTAGATATAACTTCTAACATTTTATAAAAGTTAGATGTAAAATTTGACTATTTCTCTTTTCTAGTAGTAGGAAAGAAGGAATTCTGAAACTATTTGTTTGTTACTGGAGGGTTAGGTGATTGAGTGAGTGTGTTGGTGGTGGGAGCCGGGGTTCTCACTGGGGAGGAAGAGAGACAACGATATGGAATAGGGATGGCAAGGGAGAAACTTGTGAAATTGGGCTGGAATTGGTGGTAACAGAAAGACCTCATAGTTTCTAATATATATCTTTTTTAAAATGTAAATGTCATGCATGACAAAGAAAGGCTACTGAAGAAACATGATATCTAAATGCAATATATAATCTTAGACTGGATCATAGAAGAAAAATATAATAAGGAATGTGTGTTTTTTTGAAAAATGGAGATATGGACTGTAGAATAAATAAAAGTAGATAAAAGTTTAGCATCAATTTTACACTTACAGTATTTGAGAACCATACTTGATTACATAAGCTGATATTTATATACTTAGGAAATGCATGCTGAAGTATAAGGAGGCAAATATTCAGAGAGAGAATGGTAAAATAGATTTTGCAATATGTTAAAAAACGGGTAAAGGATATACCCTTTAATTTTTTAAACATTTTTGTAGGTTTGAAATTGTTTCAGAATAATGAGCCAAAGAAAAAAGTCATGTATAACATTCTAAATTTATTCCCTGATATTTTGTTTGCCAAGTAAAATAAAATGCATCCATGTATCATTATGTCCCTCTGTTATTCTCCTATGTTTTCCACCCTGTATCCTTTCTGTGATTTTATCAATACTGGAAAAGCACATCATGTGTTCTTACTTTTCAGAGCTTATCAGCTGTTTCTTTTGGCTGCATTTTTCCAAATATTTGTTGATTTAATTTCATGTATACATAAAACTTCATAAAATAAGAGTTTCTGAAGTTTAGTCTCTTTATTTGATTCCAAAGATGTTCTCATCACACATATTTTTTAAGAGATAGAGTGAGCTCGTGTCTTACAGAAAGTTAATAAGATAGTTTTGGTTTGGGACACTGATTTCAGCCATTTTAGTGAAATCTGAGGGAAAAGCTGACCTACGTGTTATTTTAATTTTTATTTCCCATCATTTTGTTTTCTTCTTTCCCAAATGTTTTACAGAGAGACAACTTATGTTGGAATCTTCATGTAAAATGTTAATGGCTGTTAATGACATATGTCAAGAAGAATCACATTCAAAAATATATTTTTAATAACTAGGGTAAAAATTGTATTAAAATCTGCCCCAACCAGCTCAGTTGTTTAGAGCATCATTCTGATACACCAAGGTTTTGGCTCAATATCCAGTGGAAGTATGCAGGAGGCAGCCAATTGATGACTTTCTCATCATTGATTCTTCCATCTCTCTCTTCCTCTCCTTCTTCTTCCAAAAAAAAAAATCAATTGAAAAACCCTTTTTTAAAAAATCTCATGAAAATATTCTTTATAGGTGCTTGGACGGAATTTTATAGACAAAATTCTGGCGCCCAAAGCAAACTAAACCAAGTAAATGACCCCAAATTCAAGTGGCTTCTTTCATGTTTAAACTTTCTACCTATTTCATGTTCTCTGAGAATAGTTATAAGATTTGACTTACTTTTAAAAAGAACTTTTAACTTTTTTCATTGTCTTTAAATTAATTATTGACAATGGACTAGTAAAATCTTTTTCAATGTTGAGTGCTTTATGAAAAAAGGATAAACAAAATAATACAATGATAATTCAAATGTTGAAAAGTATGTGTTGCCTGAAAATTACTGTGACGAGTTTTATGCCATATAATTTAAAACAGTAAAGGCATTCAAATAATTAGAATCTTTTGTAATACATGGGCATTATTGTTCCCGTTAACCTAGAAGTTGCCCATATTATATAAATAAAAAAAGCCACCTGAAACCAGTGGTTTCTTCAGTAAATTGTGTCTTGATTGTGTGGTGCAGTATATTGTTTGCTCTCTCTTGCAGGCTGTTAATGACTGGAAGCTTAGAGCGTGAAAAGGAAAAAGAAAAGTAATTGGAGCAGAACAGCAACAAATTCATTTTAATGTCTGTGTTGCCTTGCACTTTCCTCTCCTTGTTTCCCCATTTTTACATTCTCATTTTCAGGACTTTCATGCTTTCCTTTCTACTTCCACGCTTTCCTTTTGTCATTGCTTAACTCCGGCCAGAACATCTGAACTGGGGTTTGGCAAAAACAGGTTCCTGAGAATGAGAATGGGGATGAGTAGGGAAGGAAACTAACATTTACTGAGTGCAGGACACTTTCTGTAGATGATTTCATTTACTCCTCAATAGGAACTCTGTGCGGTTGAATTCTCATCTCTATTACAGATTTGAGGAAGCCAAGGACAAAAAAATGTTAACTGAATTGTCTAAGTCTAATGGTACCAAAGAAGGGAGCCAAGATTCAATCCAGAAATGATCTGAGTACAGATAGCATACCAAAGCCTGCTTCTTTCCCAGGACTCTTGGAGTTGAGTAACTCCTAGAACATTTCCTTCTTTTAGTCCTTGACTTTGCAGTCTCCAAGGGGTCGATGTCTAAATCCAACATCAGGGAACCAAAACAGAACATGTAAACTCTGTGTGTGGCTGGGACAGGTTAGAACACTATTTTGAAGGCTATATTAAATGTTGATTTCACGAAAGGGGCTATTTATTGAATCACTGCATGTAGTCACACCTTGGATTTTCTTTGGTGGTCTTCCTTCTGAGTCATGACAAAGTAAGGCCCAGTTTATTTTATGAGAACTGAGAAAGCCATAGCCCAGGGTGGTCTTACGTTTCAGAAAAGTTTAGCTTTTGTTAACAGAGATTTTTCCAATCCTTAAAGTCACACTTCTGTGCATAAACAAAAGTTTTAAGAGTCATATGTTTTCAATGGGCAATGAACCCAGTAAGCACTTCTAGACATTTGCCTTTAACCGAATAGCTAAGACCTGTGATGAAACTCATCGTGTTTGAAAATCAGTCGCTCTCTGCCAATTTTTCCTTAGATTTAACTTTTATGGATTTTTTTAAAGTTACCGATCGCTCTATTACTGAGTTCCACACACTTGCTTTCTGATTAATTTTTTCACTTCAAACACATGAAAACTGACTTTCTGCATTCCAATATGTATTTCCCTAGGCATAACTGGCTGAAAGGAATTAAATTCAACTTATATATTTTTTTCTGACTTGAATGATTCCCAAGGCTTTGCACAATATAAGCTCACACTATTACTTATAGTAAAAAATAAAGAAGACATTTAAATGTAAATTTGCAGAGTCAGATAATGATTGCAGCATACTTTATTAAATTTGAAATATTAGGATAAATATAATTATTAACTTTCTAATATTTAGTAATGATCTATATGCTAGATGCTTTCCTTATTTAATTCCCATTTGATGTTATAATAAGTAGAAAATAAGATAATAGATAAAAATGACTTTTTTTCAAGAAAAAATATTACAGCCGAGACCGGTTTGGCTCAGTGGATAGAGCGTTGGCCTGCAGACTGAAATGTCCCAGGTTCGATTCCGGTTGGGGGCATGTACCTTGCTTGTGGGCACATCTCCAGTGCGGGGCATGCAGGAGTCGGCTGATGGATGTCTTTCTCTCATCGATGTTTCTGACTTTCTATCCTTCTCCCTTCCTCTCTGTAAAAATTCAATAAAATATATATAAAAAAAAGAAAAAATATTACAGATTTCAACTTGAATTGATTTATGATTATTGCATTTAACATTTCTTTTCAAGTAAGTTAATAACTATAAAATAATTGAAACTTTATTTATAAATAGTATTTTTCATGAGTATTGCCTAGTAATTTATTATTATTATTTAACACAGTACTTTTGGTTAATCACTTTTCACATGATTACTTGCAATAAAATTTCTCATTTGAGATAAATAGCTCTGTCAGAGTCCAATACGAGGAGAGAAACCACACAGTAATTTGAATAAAGTTTAATGCAGCATGTTATTAACTATATTAGGAATTGGTATTGTATGGGATTGGCTAATAAGAAGCGAAGAAGACTCTAAATACATGAATAGCAGCTATAGAAGCAGTCACTCCTCTGAAGGCTGAGACAGACAACCAACACGAATCCCTTTCCCAACAAGATCCTGGTCTTGTTGGAGAGAACACAGCCATGTCTCACTGGATGGCAGAGAAGTCTCTGTAATGCCACACTGGTGGAATGTGCTAGAATCTGCCCTCTAGCATGCTGGGAAAGCTTTTCCCAGGTAGGCATCTCATCAGAAATGCTCTGCAGAGCCACTAGAGCTGGGAGCTGCTGGCATTCGGCGCTGTGGGGTGCAAGGCCTGGGAGAGATGCCGATGCTGTACGGATGTGTCCGGTGGGAATATGGAAACCAGGAGACAAAGGCTCTCTGCCTCCTGCTATGTCTGTTGAGATCCCTCACTGAGAGCACTTCGGTGACAGCTGGCAAAGAAAAGAGATTTAAAGGGTCCAGTTCAGTATCCACAGAGCAGGCAAAAAGGATACATTTGGAGCAGCTGGATAATACATCAATAACAAGCACAGTATTAGATTAAAATTTTTTAAATATATTATACTTTATTATTATACATTATAGTATCATCTTAATTATATTATACATATAATCTTAATTATATTATAGCACATTGTACTTTAATATTCATGTAGACATGTCATGTTCTTTGCTTTTCTTGTTTTAACCAACCACATATAATCAAATGATTGAAATTATTTCCCAAAAGCAAATTTGTCACCATCACATTAATTTCTCCATTTATTATTAAAGAGATGACTTGCTTTAACATTTTGGTGTACATCCTTCAGTATATTTTCTCTGATTAGTATCCTTATTTTCTAACAAAAATGGACTCCTGCCCTAGCTGGCTTGGCTCAGTGGATAGAGCATCTGCCTGAGAACTGCAGGGTTCCGGGTTTGATTCTGAACAAAGGCACATGCTTGTGTTGTGGGCTCGATCCCCAGTAGGGCGTATGCAGGAGGCAGCCTATCAATGATTCTCTCCCATCATTGATGTTTCTATCTCTCTCCTTCTCCCTTCCTCTCTTTAATCAATAAAGAAATATATTAAACAACAACAACAAAAATGGAGTCCTGCTAACCAAGTAATTTAACCACCTTTTCTATCTAGCGTTCTTGCAGATATTTTTCCATTTCACACAATACATTTCTGTGCCAGAGGACTCCATTGCATGGATGTCCCATCCCCTAGGTCACCATGCTCATGATACCTTTGTTCCCTTTTCTGTTAGTCAACGATGTGATGACCTTCCTCCTTCTCCCCTCACCCCCCGCTCACATGTGCATGTTTACATGTGTGTCCAGTCAATTCCTAAGGATAAATCCTTAGAAGCTGAATTCTGGAGAATGTACACTCCCGGGGTGTTTTGATACCCAGTGCCAAATTGCCCTATAGAAATGTTGGGCCTGTTTATGCACTCTCTTAGTGGTGTCTGACTAGTATTCTGCAAGTTTCAAAATGTCTTTTTTTTTAAAATTATATTTTTATTTATTTCAGAAAGGAAGGGAGAGGGAGAGAGAGATAGAAACATCCATGATGAGAGAGAATCACTCATTGACTGCCTCCTGCATGCTCCCTACTAGAGAGCCAGCCCGCAACCTAGGCATGTGCCCTTGACCAGAGTCAAACCTAGGACCCTTCAGTCTGCAGGCTGATGTTCTATTCAATGAGCCAAGCTGGCTAGGGCTCAAATATTGTTTTCGACATGAACATTATGACATATTATCATAGATCCATTTACATGAGCAAATTTTATCTTAAACAATTCTTAGAAATTAACATTTGATTAAGAGTACTGGGTTTTCTTCCAGTTAAATTGCTTTAGCTCTTGGCCCTGTTCTTACCTCCATGACGGTGGGTACAATGTTTCATCTCTACGTGCCCATTTCCTCGTCTGTAAAATAGGTCAAAGTGGTATCTGCCTCAGTTGGGTTGTTGAGAGGGCTTAAGGGAAGATAATGTATATAAAGCACTTACACCTGTGGCTGGCACAGGGTAAGGTCTCAACTAACAGCAAGTGTTTTGTTATTAGGATTTTACATCTATTGAACTCAGAGTTTAAAAATTTAAAATAATTAAAAAGTAAATTTATGACAGCATAACTTATTTTCCTGGTAAAATCTTTTGGGAGTGTGAGGTGTTTGGTAACTCGTGAGGTCATAGTCTATTCTTTAGTTCATTCATGTGTTTCTGATTGACAACAATTGTGGATGTAAGTGGGGCAGATTGTGGCTCCAGATGAGTTACAATTTTTGCTTTCTTAATTTCCATTTCCTTGACCAGAATTCAGAATAAATATGCTATAAATAAATGCAACTTTTGGTTCAGTCATATTGCTACATCCTGCTAAAATACTTATTAAATGATCATAACCATTCTGTAGAAATTTTTCAAAAGTATGTTTTATAGAAAAGTTCCTCCTCTTTTAAAGTAAGATAACTTCATTTTACTTAAAAAACATTTCTATGTATTAGTATTTTTGTACCAATATTGGACTTTAGATGATATCGGACTTTAGATTTCAGAATACATTGATTCAAATAGCCAATATAAGAAATGCTAAAGCTTAATGACAGTATTGGCCAAGCTCTTACCTTAAAACCACTTTAATAGTGTTTAAAAGAAATACAAATATAACTACATAAAACCTGAAAAATATTTTAGGTATTTATTGTATATCTCCTGATGAGGTGGCAAAGAGGAAATTACATTGTGTCACGGAGCAGAACTTAATAAAAATTCCCTAATTACTTTAACCTAATTACTTACTCATTTCTCATAGGAGCTGATCAGTTTCCCTCTTTATATGTTTTAGTTCAATCGCTAAAATGCCATTAGTATGTAACTCCATCCTGCAGACTCTACCTAAATATCTTGATCTTCCACCCCTTTGGGAAAAGGGCTAACCCAGAGGGAAAAAAGTGAGAGAGCTACATTCTTAGAGTAGCGTCTGAGTAGAGTCTGAGACTCTTCTTGTTTTTGAACACTGTACATTTTATCACCTTTAAAATTCTACCCAATGCAACTATGGCCAATGTAAAGTTTAGCAATTTGACCAATTACACAAATCTTGCTCCTTCTAAAGTTCAACAGTTAAAAAACATAGTACACCCAGCTGGTGTGGCTCAGTGGTTGAGCATCGACCTATGAACCAGGAGGTCATGGTTCAGTTCCTGGTCAGGGCACAGTGGGCTTGATCCCCAGTGTGGAGTGTGCAGGAGGCAGCTGATCAATGATTCTCTCTCATCATTGAGTTTCTATCTCTCTCTCCATCTTTCTTCCTCTCTGACATCAATAAAAATTATTTAAAAACCATAGTATTAACAAAAATGAAACAGGCTGTATAAATAATTATGTTCTCTACTCAAGCATTTTAACTTAAGACTTTTGTGGATACAAATACAAATTGTAGGTTCTGAGGAGGATGGTTTCTATTTACAAATTAAAAATATAATTATAAAACTTAAGTGAGGAACAACATACATATATTCTAGTTTCATGCCAAAAGGACAGCTGTAAAGGGCAATTTTTATTCATTCTGGTGTGTATACTTTTGAGCCATATCCTTAGAAATTTGTGAATCCCAAAATTTCCAAATAACCTTATGACACATACTTTACTCTCTTCCTCTAATGTGGTAACATAACTGAAAAGTGTGACTCATTCAGACCATTCTTGATTCTATTAGTATAGGACTAAAGCCATTTACGAAGCTATTTATAAAGTTCTGCTGTGTGACACAATGTAATTTCCTCTTTGCCACCTCATCAGGAGATCTGCAATAAATACATAGATTCTACCACAAAAAATAAATTCTGCATGACACTATAGGCATGATTATTTTTGTAATATTAACTTGAAATGGATCTGGCAATAGTGATTTTGAATGAGAATGTCTCTTTTACAATGCATGTACAGAGTGGATGGGAGAAATGGTGACATGAGTTGTATAACCAGTAAGGGTGGGATCACCATTACTAAACAATGGCCTCCTTGCCTTCTGTTGAAGCCATCACATCGACCTTCATGGACAAAAGAAACAGGTGGTAGTACATAGGGATAAAATGGGGAAGCACTTGATGGAAAGATACCAGAAAGGAGGTAGCTGGTGAAATGATAGGTTATTAAGGAATATTATGAATGGTCATTATTTTGACCTTTGCAATTATTTTTGCATTTTCTTAGAAGTAGCTGACATTTTTAATAATTATGGCTAATAAATTTATGTGCTAGAAGCTTTTAATTTACATATTGGAAGACCTCCATATATTTTCAAAGATCCCAAATGAATGGCTCTAACTCTTTGATATTGTAGTTGTTGCCACTTTGAAACCAATTCCCAGGTTTTCTGCACCTTTAACCAGCTCTTCTTTCTGACCTACAATGGTGTCTGCAAAATCTTCACCACTCACTTTTTGAGCAACTCTCAGTATGGGCATCACACCATCATCTGTGGATAGAAACCACATGGCTTTCTAAAAAATTCACTTTTCCATTTTACCTCATCCACTAATAACTTAATGTTCATCAATCATTTAGCAATGTGGTTATAGAAGACTGTTTTTATTCTTCCAAACATTGGCATCAATACTTAAATTTTTTCCATAGTCTTTATGCCATCATACATTGCTTTGGAAGCCTAAGAAAGAGTCATGATGTTAGGGGAAGGAATCATCATTTTAATTTACACTCAGCCATGAACATGGAAGAGCTTGTGTATTATTAGTAGAACCTTAAATTCACAGTTTTGGGAAGTAATATATATCTTTATATTTTTGGTTAAAACACTTATTAAACCATTTTTCAAACAGATCTATCATGATCCATACTTTCATACACACCTGCAGAGGAGGTCTGGTCTCTTGGTGCCCTGCATTTTGCAGAATGGTAACAAACCTGGATTAACAACTCTGTATATAAATTTGCATATTCGTTTGTGCTATGGAAAACTAATGAACATTTTTTATATTGTCAATGTATTGTGGAGATTTTACAGCTAAAATTGGTTAAAGTTCTAAAAATTGATAAAATATAATTTCAGATAGAGTTAAAGCAGGGAGAAAAAAATACATGCACTTTTGATAAAATTGAATACAAAGTGATCCTAGGTAATTATCATCTTTTTCGTATCTTGACCTATCTACTAATCCTATATAGTAAAGAGGCAATATGCAAATTGACCATCACACCCTCACAAGATGGCTACCTACCACCAAGCCATCAAGAGTTAGTTAGTGAAGGATGACCAATTACCCAAACAAGAATGCTGCATGGGGCGACCAGGCAAGCAAGGGGGCTAGTGAGGGCTGACCAAATGACTAAACAAACAGGCTGTGTTGGGTGGCCAGGCCAGTAGGGAGGCTGTGAGGGGGACCAGGCCAGCAGGGGAGCAGTAAGAGGTGAGCAGGCTGGCAGGGGGGTGCAGTTAGAGACAACCAGGCTGGCAAGGGAGGAGGAGTTAGGGTGACCAGGCAGGCAGGCAGGTGAGTGATTAGGAGCCAGTGGTCCAGGATTGTGAGAAGGTTGTCTGACTGCCGGTTTAGGCTCAATCCAGTAGTTGGACATCCCCCAAGGGTTCCTGGATTAGAGAGGGTGCAGGCTGGGCTGAGGGGACCCCCTTTTACAAATTCATATATGGCTAATATGCTAAGTGTCCATCAGATAATGATGTTATGTAGCAACGCTGGGCTTCCTCTCTTTAGCGACTAGCCTCTTTGGAGTTTCTTCGGTCCAGGAACATGACTTGCTTTATAGCCATTTTACAGTTTAACCAAATGTCTGTGAAGCGTTTTCCCATGCCTCATCTCATTTGATCCTCATGGAAGTTCTGGAGTAAATAGGAAACTCAGTGGGATCCTATTTTCTTTTCATTGGCTGGAAAATGGAGATTTAGAAAACTTAGAAACTTGACCTGACTGAAAAGAAGTAATAAATGATGGACCTTGAAAATGACTTCAAGTTTTTTCACTGCGCAGAATATAGTCAAACACTGCTGCAGTTAATTTTCTTTCAATGTGCATGAATTCATGCACCAGGCCACTAGTAGTTAAATAATTAAAAGCGTTAGAACTGTTCTTTTGTTCAAGTTGTTTATTTAAAAATGTATTCAATATTTACTTATATACTTTTCTGGGCCAGCCACTGGGCTAGGTGGTAGAGATACAAAGATAAGTAAGTCATTTGTCCTTGTTTCCAAGAAATTCAGTTTAGATAGAGAAAAAAATAATTTTACAAATGAGAAATATTCTAAGTGTTGTAGGTGAAAAAAAAAAGAAGAAGAAAAGAAACTGCCTAGGAGAGTCAGGGACATCTTCAGAGGAAAAGTGAGATTGGCCCTGAATCTTGTAGGCAGGGAGAAGGGACAGGAACAGTGTGGGGAAAGTGAGTGTTTTGGGGCAGCAATGAGAAACAGTATAACCTGAGGAAACAAAAATGAGGAGAGAGATGGATGATTAAGGAAGATGGAAAAAGTATGTGGTGAAAAATTTATTTATTTATTTGCCACATTAAAATGTCTGAACTTGATCCTTCAGATAATGGGGGATCATTAAATGTATTAAGGGTCTCAATGATAATTTAGAAAAAATACCCTCAATGTATTTAAAAGGGAATGTATGGTATATAATCTCTTTTATATCCTTCCTTAGTTTTATTTAAATGACCCGCTATGGGGATCCTAAGAGTATCATAATTTTTATATTCTTTAGAGCCTCATTGACCTAACTCTTTGCCTCTGAATTACTTCCATTATAAACTGTCTTTAAGTCCATGCCAGTTGTGCCAAAGTGAAAAGATATAGTAAATGTAACCCCTAAGGAGAACTCAGTCATGCATTGTAACATATATTCCTGAAGCATTTGGTTTGAGTCCATGTTTTTTACATTAACTATTTAATTGCCACTTCAGCTGGTTCTAAACAGTTGAAGACAGCTGATATAACACACAAAACATGGGGATATCTAGGAAGGATTAAAAACTGAAAATTAATAAATCTGAACAGGTTCAATTGTGTTGGGCAAACAAGTTTCGGTGGGCACAATGAATTATAAAAATTATCTGTAAATCTGACTTAAAAAACATATGTAGAACACTATTTTATTTTTATTTTTTGGATAAAAATTTTTGGGTAAGGCATCAAGTATCATTTCACTGAAAAGCTAAGATATTGAAATAATCTTAATATTATTATATATTGTAAAATACTTAGATTGATATTTTGAAATGTATCTCTTCTAGGACTTTATAATCTACTTGGTGATCTAGTTTGAGATAAAATATTTTATGTTATCTTTCTTACTTCATTTTTAAAAAATAAATTTATGGATATGTGTAATTATAGCTATTTGTTATTGATTAAAATATCTAACTCTGATGAGGATGAACACATTTATATTTTTTAAATGAACTGATGGTAAAATATCTTCACAATTTGTTCAAAGTTGAGGTTGAGAATGGGAATAGAAGAACATAATTAACATAAAATTGGACACATATAATACGCACTCTGCAGTTTTAATATAAAACATATAATATTACATGATTCAGAATTTCTCAAGTAGTGAAACAGTAATCCTCTGAGGTGTTAAAAGTCACTTAATGAAAAGGGTCCAAAATCAAGTAAGTCTGGTGATGCTGAATTATTATTTTATTCCTCTTTTCTTAGAAAACCCTTATACTTATTAGCATTTTAAAGTCTTCTAAAAATTAATACCCTTTTAAATTTGTTTAACTTAATGTATCCAAAACTTACTCATCTTTGGAAGCTCTCCTTTCTCCAGAACACTTATTAATAGCAGTTAGGACTGACTCTAGTATTCTAAAGAACATTCTCTGGGAATAGTTGACATAGAATATAATTAAATATAAAGTACTAGAGGCTCAGTGGACGAAATTCATGTACGGAGTGAGGGATGGGGGGGTGGGTTTTACCTCAGGCTGGCCTATACTACCTCTAATCTGGGATCACTTGGGGGATGTCTAACTGCCGATTTAGGCCCGATCCCACAAACCAGCAGTTGGACATCTCTCTCACAATCTGGAACTGCTGGCCCCTAACCACTCACCTGCCTGCCTGCCTGATTTCCCTTAACCACTCTGCCTGCCTGCCTGATCCCCCTAACTGCTCTCCCCTGCCGGCCTGATCACTCCTAACCACCTCTGCCTCAGTCCCGTCACCGTGGCTTTGTCTGGAAGGTCGTCTGGAAGATGTCCAGTCTAATTAGCATGTTACCCTTTTATTAGTATAGATTATACACACAGAGGTGTGCATAATAAATACAGTGCATTGACCCTGAGTAAGTGGAGCAGGCTGTATAAGTTAATACCCTTTACAAATTTCATACAGCAAGCCTCTAGTAATATATATATATATATACATATATATATATATATATATGGCTAATATGCTAAGTATCCATCCAGGTAATGATGTTACAGAGCAAAGCTGGGCTTCCTCTCCCTAGCAACTAGCCTCCTTCAGCCCAGAAACATGAAGAAGTTTTACAACTGAATGCTGTGCCCCAAACATAATAGGTACTCAATACATATGTACTGAAGCGAACTGATTTTATTTTGTCGGCACTGAACTATCCTCAGCCTCTGCCCCCACCTCCAAAGGCCAGAATCCTATAGCACTCACTGAAGCTACTTTTTGCCTGCAGTAAGACAAGCTAAATTATTATGATCCCTTGTAATTAAAACCCTTTTCTCAGCAAAGAAAAAGAAAAAAGAAAAAGAACTTTTGGTGGTAGTAAAACACCCCTTAGCCTTGAAACCTTAGCATGTTGAAATAGATCATGTGGTCATTAACCGTCAGAGGATTGTTTTCTCACTGTTATATGACCTCTGCCCATGTTGAAGAAGGCATTTGTCTTCAGGGCTCACTGCTCCTCCTGGGCCTCATGCTTTTTCACCATTCTGTGCCCTGGTGACGTTTCCTCTCTTGGGGTTTGGTCATTCCAGGTTTATAGTTGTGCTTCCCATCTCCATGTGAGCTCAGGTGCTGAAGTTCACTTGTGAAATTTAAAAGAATATATTTTTTTATATTGACCTAGTTCCCAAGGTTTTCTAGGAACTACTTGAACAAACATTTTAGTTCCTACTGGTTTTTGAAACTACAGAGGTGAAATATAGACTATTTATTTATTTATTTATTTATTTTATTTATTTAAAAATATATTTTATTGATTTTTTACAGAGAGGAAGGGAGAGGAATAGAGAGTTAGAAACATTGATGAGAGAGAGAGACATCGATCAGCCATCTCCTGCATACCCCCTACTGGGGATGTGCCAGCAACCAAGGTACATGCCCCGATAGGAATCGAACCTGGGACCTTTCAGTCCCAAGGCTGACACTCTATCCACAGAGCCAAACCAGTTTCGGCAATATAGACCATTTAAAGTAGTCTCTTGGTATAATAACAAAGCTTGAACGTAACCAACAATCATAATTCCTGGTGATAACAAGTAAGCTCAAAGTATGCACAGGAGGCAGTGTTATCTCAGAGCAGCGTTACCTCCTATGTAGCCATAAAAACTGTCAGATTCCTTGCCTTTTGCCTTCAACCATATACCTGTAAAAAAAAAAAAAATCCATCCTTCTTATGTCTTCAGAATCCAAACCTGAAAAACTCCCACAACTAGGCTAATGGATTGATTTAAAATTTGTGATTACATATTCCTAATAAGCTCTCAGAAAAACTCAGTAATTTTGTAATGTTTTTCTGTGGGCTCAATTGGTAATACTTTAACAGAACTCTTACCAATTTCTCTTTTCTTCTTAAAACTCCCTGTTCCCCCACTCTTTAAACATGTACTCTCACTTGAAATCTTACCTCATTAAGAGAAAACAGCCAAGACCGGTTTGGCTCAGTGGAAAGAGCGTCGGCTTGCGGACTGAAAGGTTCCAGGTTCGATTCCGGCTGGGGGCATGTACCTTGCTTGCAGGCACATCTCCAATGTGGGGCGTGCTGGAGGCGGCTGATCGATGTCTCTCTCTCATCGATGTTTCTGACTTTCTATCTCTCTCCTTTCCTTTCTGTAAAAAATCAATAAAATATACTTAAAAAAAAAAGAGAAAATAGAAGACCCTTCACCTTCCCACTATCAAACCTACAGGTTATAGGGATCTGCAGGTTTTGCCTTCCTCCTTCCTATAATCATGGAACAAGTGTTTCTCCTTCAATTAAAAGTCAGACCTCCACTTCTGCCTTATATAAAGATTTATCTTATCTACTTACTTAATATCTCTCTCTCTGTTGGAGCATCCCACCAGCTTAAGCATTTTCTAATATCTCCCATGTTGAAAACCAAAAGATGGAGGAGGAGTAAAGAAACTTGTCCTTTAAGCACTCTAACTGCAGCCTTATTTCTCTGCCCTACTTACCATATCCAAATTTATTGAATAAAACTGTCTACATACTATGCTTCTGCCTCCTCACCTCTTCTTTACTTTTCAATCTCCTCATATCTGGCTCCATTCCCATATCTTCGTTGATGCTGATTTTTGTCGTTGAAGCCAATACATTCTTGTTCTGTCCTCATCTTTTTAGACCTCTCAGCGACATACAACATGGCATCTGGGTCCTTCTCAGAACTCTCCTTGACCTTGGCTTCTGTATCTGTTCTACTGGTTATTTCACTACTACGTCGGACACTCATTCTCCTTTGATACTCTCACAACAGATATTCTTTAGAGCCTGGCTCTCCTCTTTTCTTTGGCTGGATTTTCTTATGTGATAATCTTACCCATTTCCATGACTTTATTGTTTTTATTGCGTCATGACTCCCTCGAGCTTCAGAGTCATCTCTAATTATCGACTTGAATATATGTCATTACCGTCTCAGTTCAGAAAGCAGCATGAGGTGGCCTCATTTGTCATTCCACTCCACGCACTGCAGGTGTGGGATGTCTTCCCTTCCAGGCCATCATCTCACCGCTGAGTATCTAGGGCTTTCTCGCGTATTGTGAGTCATTGGGATAGTACAAAATGATTTGTCTATCTGTCCGTATGGGGAAAGTCAGAGAAGGGTCAAACAAAATCCGAGGAACCCACAGTGGTCACTCCTGCTGAGCAGTGACTGGGAGGAGTGCCAGAGGCTATTGAGGAGATACCTTTATTAAAGATTGATGAAAAGAACAGCTTGCATAATCTCTGAGCACAAGGGATGGAGAGTGATTACAGAAAAGTACACCCGGATGCTCATCAGATGATGACTCCCACATGGTTTCTAGGGACCTTAGCAATGCTCCTCACTGTGGCCCTTTGCTGACCCAGTTCCCATTCCTGTCCACGTGACCCATTTAGGTCTAGTCCTCTTGACCCATACCACCAACCTCTCTATTCTCATCACTTTCATCTATTTCTTCTTCTTCTTTTTTTTAATTCCAGGGAATATTTCCATTTTTGGCTGCTGGGAAAGGGGTTGCAAGACTAGGTGGGTGAGGGCACTGGAGGGCAAAGACCTGATCTCCCTAATTATATCTCTCCCAAACATTTATCCATGCTAGGAATCTTCTTTATTTTTGAAAGGGATCCAACGTCAGGAAGACTCCCTCTTTTCTCTGGATGTTATAGTCAGATCCTTTAAATCAGTTAAGTGCAGAGTTGCATGGCTGTTTGAATTGGGGTTGAGAAGTAAACATCAGGTAATATATCAAGTTATTATCCTACCAAGATGTCTGTATTAGCTCAGGCTGCCATAACAAAATGACATACACTGGGTAAGTTAAACAACAGAAATTTATTTTTTCTCACAGTTCTGAAAACTGGAAAGTCCAAAGGAAAGTCTGGCAAGGTTCAATTTCTGGTGAGAACTCTTTTTCCGGCTTCCTGATGGTGACTTTCTTGCTGTGTCCTTGCACAGTAGAGGTAGAGATGGAGAGAGGGAGGGAGGAAGAAAAGTGGGAGAGAAGGGGGGAAGTAGGAGAGAGGAAGGAAGAGAGAGATATTTATCTGGTGTCTCTTTTTTAAAAGGACACTGGTTCTATTAAATAAGAGATCCACTTTTATGATTTTATTTAAAATTTATCATTTCCTTAAAAGCCATATCTTCAATACTGTCACACTAGGGGTTAGGCCTTTAACTTATGAATTGGGGGTGGGTGTGCTAGTTCATTCCATAGCAATGGCTAATAGGAATTTCAAGTTCTAACATGTTTAAAACAGATCACCTGGTTCTTCTCAGTCCCCATACCTTTACCTTCCAAAACTTCCTATCATAATATTTTTCTTCAATTTAGTAACCAGCAAAATTTTCTAACCACTTGCTGAAGCATAAAACCTGGAGTCATTTATTTTTGAATCTTCTCATTTCCTTATTCTGCATGTCAAACACAAGAGAAAGACTTGTGTTTGACATGCAGATATCTATTGAATTTCTTGAATTTGTTCTTTTTCCCATCTCTACAATCCATAAATTAAAGCATGCTGCCATTACCTGGACTGATAACTCTTTAAAGAATGTGCCTACTTTCAATCTTTCCACATCATAATCAACTCCCCACATCCAGAATAATTTCACCAAAATGTCTATCAATTATTATACAGACCCAAATAAAACTTTTCAGTGAATCTCATCCCACTTAAAGTACAATCTAATTGCCTTACCACGGCCTACAAGACTTTGGTAAAATCTTTGAATGTTATAGAAAATGTTTTTGGATGTTATAGGATTTCAAGTGTGGGAAGAAATGCTTAGGTCTGCTTTGTGAGAAATGGAAATTTGGAATCAGTAGAAATGATAAAAGGAAGATTAAGCTGGTGACAGGAAGAGGTATATAAAGTTTATGGAAATAATTTAGAAGGGAAATTATAAATGTCTAAACTACATGGTGGGACATTGAGAAGAGGGAATATATTGAGCGGTATTTATGAGACAAAAAAAATAAACCATGCTGAACTTACATGAGAGCAGTTGGGATGAAATTGTGGGGATAGAAGGTTTATTACAGTGTTATTATTTTTTGTTTTGTTGTTTTGTTTTTTAATCCTCACAAGAGGATATTTTTAATCCTCACAAGAGGATATTTTTCGGTTGATTTTTAGAGAAAGTGAGAGAGGGAAAGTCAGAGAGAATTATTGGGCCCAGACTGGGGAGAAGTCTGCAACTGAGATACATGTGCTTGACCAGAATTGAATCCGGGACTCTGGTCTGCAGGCTGACACTGTATCCACTGAGCTAAACTTCCCTAAGGCAGCAAACCACTGCCTTAGGGAAAAACACTTAAAAACATTTTTAAGAATGTACTAATGTCTTTAACCTGAAGTCAAAACTTCTGGGTAAGGGTAACGCCTTAGGCAGTGGTCAGCAAACTCATTAATCAACAGAGCGGCAAATCACAGCTTGTGAGTGCAGTTTGCCGACCACTGGCCAGGGGAAGAAAGCTTTTATTTTTCAAGGAGCTTGGTAAAAAGGGAGCAGGAGTGTTAACTAGTGGAAGCCATACATTCAAGAGAAGGTTTTGTTGTATTGTTGTTTTTTCTTTGTACTTGGAAGAGAAGGAGGCTGTCATTATGGAGAAACCTATTGTCTAATGAATTGGCTAATAGCCCATACAATGGAAGAAGAGAATAGTAGACGGTAGGGTGAGTCTCAGAACACAGGGGAAGGAGGAGTAGGTCAAGTAAGTCAACACATCTCTTCAATGTTGAGCTCGT
>PVJN01041917.1:0-18521 GCA_004026805.1 Lasiurus borealis | reverse complement strand
CGTCTCTGGCATGTGATTGTGCTAGTGGATCACAGCTCCCTGTAGTCCAAGTTGCCTGTTGCCTTGCAGATGCATGGTAACCATCGGTGGTTGTTGGCTATTTGCTCGGCACCTACAAGGGGTTAAGTCTTCATGGCCTTGCTGTTGTTGCAAAGATGTTGAGAGTGTGCAAGTGAATGTCATGGCAAACATGTCCTCAATTACCATCACCTCTATATGCCATACTTTCTGCCTCTTGTGATTGAGCATGACCCAAGGGCAATTATATGCACCCCCCTCCCACCCAATCTGCGATTGCTGAGCCTGGGAGCTGTAGAACCTGTTTGAATGGAGTCAGGATCACCTCACTGTGATTTAAAAGAAGCATGCATGTTTTGTTTTCTGCTTGGCCTGTACCTCTTCCCTATCATTTGCCGCTTGGCATTGGATTTTCATTAAACCCATTCCATGACCATTTTTTTTGTTTTCTCCCCACGTGGTTGCAAAAGAGTTGCAGTATGTAATGTTCAAGTACTGCAGTGTTGTCTTTTTTTCTGCTTTTCTGAGCATGCCAGTATGTCTGTATTTTAGCTACTTGTTCAGCACTCACAGGGGTCTCACCTTCATGGGCTGCCTGTTGAAGTCCAGCTGGATGAAAACCTTCCTCTGCCAAGTGAACATCATCCTCTTTGCGGCTTGTCTGAAGAACAACCCCCTCCCCAATCATTAGCTCTTGTCAGCATTACCTTGCTGTATCAATATGATGTCTCGTGATGGGAACATCTTTAAGGCTTGTATTTAACCATCTAAGAGGTCTTGAGGTGTTCTGCTTTTTCACCATTGCTCATCTGAATAGTGATGTTTGATATTTCCCGGTGTCTCCACTACCTGTGACCAGAATGAATATACGCGATGATCCTCTGCAACTCATTCCCAAAATAGTGAAAGATTTTATAGTCCTGTAATTTCCTGAATTCTCTATCAAGTTTGTTTTTATCCTGTGCAGTGTGTTATCATCCTGTGATGCATCCATTGTTTTCTTTAGTCATATTCCATCTTAGTAATCAATGTTTTCTCTTTCAGTCTGTTAATTTTCTGTGTTCCTGTGTTCAACTAATGATGTTGTGTTCCCTATTGTGGAGGCAATTGAGTCCATTCCTGGCTAGGCACAGGTCTTAGCTTATGCTCTTTTCTTGTGCTTGTGTCCTGTAAGCTGGGGTGTGCCTGTCAGTGTAGAAAATGTGAGTTCCTTTGATCCTTCTTAGCCCCTAAAGGTTCTCTGCGTGACAGCCCCAACCCCACCCATCACCAGAGATGTGTTTCTAGTGTGCATTGTTCCTGGTTGCTTGCCCAGCACTCAGAGCCTGCATGGTCCTTGTCTGTCTGCTATTGTGCGGCTGGTGACATAATTTGCAGTGAATATAGGTGTTGGTATGTGGTTGCCCAAAGCATGGTCTCGACTTACTTTCCTCAGCGACCAGCAGTCAATGTCCTCTATTGTGAGGTTTTCACGTGCCTCCTGATTTAGAGAACTACCTCTCACAGTCCTCCCCCAAATTCTATCAGTGAACACTTGCTCCATAGCTGATGCTGGAGAGATTGAGTCGTGTTTTCCACATTGTTTCCCAAAGACATCCGGCATTCCTCTTGGTGGTGGCAGCAGTCATCATATTCTCCTTATCAGTAGTTCTTCGTGGTTGATTTTCGCTGTCTTTCACTGCACGTACCCCATAGTACAGCTTGTGCGATTAAAGTCCTGTCCCTATAACGTTGTTGGAATGCCCACTTCGTGTGACATTGCCTGTATCGACTGCATTCTACATATTTACATGATTTGTCACCTGCCGAGTGAGCTGATTGCATCCGTGTGTCCACTGCTGGTGTGCAGTGCAAACCATGGTCCTTTGAAAGAATCAAGAGGCCCAAAGATGAGTGATATTTTCAATTTTGTGATCCAGGATGTCTCCATGATTCCTATCTGCAGCATACAGTCCCTGCCCTTGTATAGAGCCATCCCTCCCCTCAACTGATGCAAGTGACTCTCCTCAGACACGTGCCAACTGCATTTTCAGCTTTTTTCCTTTAATATCCCACCAAATGGTGCTCTCTTCTGCTTGTGATGCCTGTCAGTGTTCGTGTCATTCCTGTAGAAAACAGTGCAGTATGGAGTCATAGCAGTGTAGCATTTTGCTGCTTAGCCCAGTCCTGAAGCTATGCTCTGCGGTTTTCGTACCAGCAATGTGTGATCTTACTTTTGGAATCACGGTTTCTTGCCTTTGCCTTTCTCGCTGCGGCACTTGCAATGCAGATGCGTGGCAAGAGTGAGTGACTGCCGAGACAGGTTTGGCTCAGTGGATAAGAGTGTCGGCCTGCAGACTGAAAGATCCCAGGTTCGATTCCGGTTGAGGGATCTCTCTCCCTTCCTCTCTGTAAAAAATCAATAAAAATATATTAAAAAAAAAAAAAGGAAAGAATGGCTGGCTGCCAGCTACTTTTCTCAGCACCTCGAAGGGGTACATATTCATAGGCTTCCTGTTTCTGCTCAGATGCTGACCGTGTACAAGTGAAGGCCATGCCTTATGTTGTTTTGGTCAAGCATGCTCCACTTTGTCTGGTGTCCCCAACTATCATCACCAGCATACCCCCTATTTTTAAAAAATATTTTATTGATTTTTTTTACAGAGAGGAAGGGAGAGAGATAGAAAGTCAGGAACATGGATGAGAGAGAGACATCGATCAGCCGCCTCATGCACACCCCACAGTGGAGATGTGCCCGCAAGCAAGGTACATGCCCTTGACCAGGAATCAAACCCGGGACCTTTTAGTCCGCAGGCCGACGCTCTATTCACTGAGCCACACCGGTCTCCGCCCCCCTATTTTCTTACTGTGGTCACCAGGCATGGCTTGAGGCCCAACAAATGCCCTTCCCCGTCTGCACTTGCTGACTGTAGGAGCTGCAGACACTGTTCAAATGGGATCAGCATCAGCTCACTGTGGTTTAAAGGAAGCGTGCAGCTGTTGTGTTGGTATCCATGGCCTGTACATCTTCCCCATCATTTATTTGGTCTTTGGCATTGGTGTTCCATCGGGCCCATTACATCTCCTGTGTTTTTGGCTTTGTTACAACGTGGGTGTGGAACAGCTCCGGCATGTCATGTTTGAGTGTTGCATTGCCAACCGCCATATCTGCTTTCTGAACATTCGCCAGCAAAGAACTGACCCATGTTCACGTCTCTGCCCCTTCACGATCAGAGTCTAGGGGGTGGCATCTCGCTGTGGTTCTGTGAAAGGGTGGAGCCATTCCTTAGTGTCTATTTGTGAAGCCCTCCATTCTACCCCTCACCAATGGTGCAAACTGCCATTGTCTTGCTGTTGTTCCATGTTCTGCCTGATTCCTCAGTGCGTTGCCTGAAATTTGCTCCTATGTCCTGTTGTGTTTCTGTTCTTCCCTCATGCCCTTTTTCCTTTCTCCAAATGGGGATGTAGGAAAGCATGGAGAATGTATCTGTAGTGTAGTACTTGGGTTCCCAGCACCAGGTTTGATTATATGCTTCTACTTGCTGTCCCATCTTAGATGGGATGTGCCTGCGAATGCACTTCTGTATCCTAATTTCTTGCTTTAATTTTCCATGCCCAAAGATCTATAGCGTTGTGCTTTTTCCTGCATTTGTCTACCCAGCATGCTTGGTTCATCCATTAGGACCCACAGGGGGGCTGTATTATGTCCTGTCTGTCCTGCTGTGGCAGTTAGCTTATAGAAGTTTGTGTTGTGTGCAGGTATGCCCCTGTTAGTTCCAGAGGGAGCCCCAGGTCGCTAAAGGCCTTGTGAATGGTATGTGAAGTTCCCATGTTCCTTTTGGTCATGTGTGTGTGCACCTTTATTTGTCATGGCTTTCCTCCACAGGGTGGTCCATGGGCAGCGCCGCCCCTCTTGCTTTCTGTTGTGAGTCAGTCAATGGTGTCCTTCTGCACATGTGGCCTGAGAGCCAGGGTTTCTTTTTGTGCCTTATTTTTCTAATGTTTCTGTGTGCACCTCTACCGATCTTCCTTTTTTTATGTTTGTTGTGGCTGCTAACTCCTTCCAGTATTCACCCTCAGACACCAAAGCTTTCCTGCCCATGCCACACGCAGTATAGCTCATGTACACATAGAGTTCTGAGACTCACCAGGGTGGAGCGTCCAGGGCCAAGGGAACAGCAAAGTAGTTGCCGCACAAAGTGGTATGAAGGGTCCACGGGAGGCACATGCAGGGGAAAGGCTTGGTAGGTTGCTTGATGGATGACCGTTCTTGAAGCTGTCATGTAGTATGACTGGGTGGTTTGCTGTCCATGGATCCTTTTCTGAACTGCTGGGGAAATGTCCACTTCAGAGCACTTCCTCGGTGTTGGGTCCTGTGGTTGGAGGCTTTTGTGACAGTCACTGTCCATGTCCATGGCTCTGTGTAGGGGCTGGCACCCGTGATCCATGCGGTGTATCAGTAAGGTGTCCTAACACAAGTCATTTTCCAGGCATCTGGCTGCAGCAGCAGCAGTATCAGCAGTAGGAACACTATGTTTTCTGATTCTTTTCCCTGTTCAGTTGTTTGGTGATTGTTAAATGCCTTTGCACCCGTGTCTTGTGCCTGCTTTGCATTCATTTCCTGCGCGATTCTTCACATACTCATTTTTTCTCGAGAAGCTTCTTTGCGAAGGTTGTGCGACAGTTGTCCTAAAGCCGGAAAACCGGCTCCCCCTGTGTGCTTTGTGAGGCAGCTCAATCCTCTAGCTCTTACTTTCAGTGCCTTTTCCATCACCTCGTTTTCTGCCCTCCTTTCTTTGCCAGAAATCTGGCTGTTTCAAGTTTCACTCGTGTCCCTTTTCACCCCATGGTAGTCTCCTCATGTGAGTGAGGGATGTAAGTCTGCAGCTCCTATCCCCAATGCCTTGTAAGTTTCCTCTCATGTGCTGTACCTGATTCTATGCATTTTCATGCAGATACTTAGCCAAAATACTTCCCCCCCCCCCAATCCCACATTTTTTACTGTTGTTCAGAGGAGAGGTTCCTGGTCTTTCCTCGCAATGAATGGGATTTTGTCTCTGAGAGTGGGTCATGCATGGGCACTCACCTCCTAGCCAAGCTGGGAGCTCTGGTGTGTGTTTGTTCAGGGTTTCGGTCCTGACGCCAGAGCTTCTCACCTAGGATTTCAGCCCTGTTACGTGTCTTGTATGCTTGCCTGGCTGTCTGATTTGGCCATAATGTCGTCAGACCTGGCCTGATAGGTTGCCTCAGGGGCTCTACCCCTTGGCGACACATTAATTCCATTTTGTTGCATATTGTATTTGGTGAAGCATGTGCATCCTGAAGGATGCCCTCCCCTTCTTAAGACATTGCTACTTGCATATGAGTGCCTGCAATTAGCCAAGGAAGGAGAGAGTGTTCCTCTTCCTCCTTGGAACTTGCTTGTTCCAGCTTTCCCATTTAGACCGTCTCCTTGCTTGCTCTCCCTTCTCAGAAATTGATGGCCATTTATCATGTTTAATAAGCCGTAGCCTCTCATAAGTCCCTTCCAGAATAGTCTTGTTTCCCATCAGGCCCTTCATGGTTTGCGCTCTGTTTGCCCGATCATCTCCCGGGGTCTTGAGGTACATGAGTTCCAACTTTCTATCGAAAGACGGGAATGTTATGTCTGCAAAGCGTAACTCACATAGGTTCCCGCGGTGCTGCACCGGCCACATGGTGGTGGGGTCATGGGCCCTTTCCAGGATCCAGGTACCTAGCCCCAGTCATAGTCTGCATGGTGCATCTCCCAGGGGGTTATGGTTTTTAAATTTCCTGCCTTTTACTGATGCGGTGAGGCAAGTGTGAAGTGTTGAATGTTTTTCGCTGGCTTTCGTTCGGAGATTCTATCAGCTCCTTGCTCGTCTGCAGGGGTGTACATTGCTGCAGCTGTTCTCCAGCAGAGAAGAGAGTTTGCAGGCCTAGTTGTGCTCTTTTAATTTCTCCTCCAAGGTGAACTGTGGCATCGGCCCCCCGAGAATTCATTGAATGTTGTATTTTGGACGTGGGGTACCTCTTAGCTGGGATAGGGTAGCGATTGCTTGCTGTAGAAGGTGATAGGCATAGTTGTTGTCTGGTATGCAGGGATGTTGCTCCCTGGGTTTGCCAGGTGCACATACTTTGTTGTGTCCTCTAGGTTTCAGCAGGAGGGTAGTCCTAGCTTGCAGGTAGCTTGCCTCTGCTGCCAGAGTACAAGTTGCTCGGCTTCCCTTTGGATTTGCCGTTGGTGAGAGAGAATGGGGACCATTGTGCAGAGCCTAGTTGCTGGCTTTGCCCTTGGGTTTGCTGTTTTTATTGTTATTTTTTTAAAATATATTTTATTGATTTTTTTACAGAGAGGAAGGGAAAGAAATAGAAAGTCAGAAACATCAATGAGAGAGAGACATCCATCAGCCGCCTCATGCACGCCCCACAGGGGAGATGTGCCCGCCACCAAGGTACATGCCCCCAACCGGAATCGAACCTGGGACCTTTCAGTCCGCAGGCCGACGCTGTATCCACTGAGCCAAACCGGTCTGTCTTGGTGGGTTTGCTGTTTTTAAATGAGCAGAGGGGCTATTGTGTTGCTCACAATTGCTCACCTTTTACTTGGACTTGCTATTGCCAAGTGAGGAGGGGTACCATTGTGGTGAGCATCCCCATGTGTTTTGCTCTGTTGCATTACAACGTGGTTCGCTTTTGGCGGCAATGTGGTGTCTGCCTTTTCTTGGGCTGATTTTTAGCGTCAGGTTTGGAAGCAGAGGATTATTAGCTCACTTATCCTAGGCTAACGAAAGCGCACGCAGTATCTGAGCACAGTGCTGTCGATTCTTGGTGTGGGGGGAAGGCCAGCGCAGCGCATCCGTTTATTGGTTGTGTGGGTTTTACACCTAGTGAAAGTCATGGCCCAGACCGGTTTGGCTCAGTGGATAGAGCGTCGGCTTGTGGACTGAAAGGTCCCAGGTTCGATTCCGGTCGGGGGCATGGACCTTGCTTGCGGGCATATCTCCACTGTGGGGCGTGCAGGAGGTCCCTGACCGATGTCTCTCATCGATGTTTCTGACTTTCTATCTTTCTCCCTTCTTCTTTGTAAAAAATCAATAAAATGTATTAAAAAAAAAAGTGAAAGGCATGTGTGTTTGTTAATTGTTTTTCCTTTTTGAGCTGTGCATGTTGAGCTTTCCCATTTTCCCAGAGGCAATTTGTAGGCACTTGCCGTCGTCTGTCCTTTCTGGGCGCCTCAGGAGCGTTGGAATTGTGATGCTTCCTTTCCCGCCTGTGAAAAGTGCGTTTTCCTTCTTTTATACTCTGGTTTTTCTTCACTTGCTGCGCCTTCATTGCATTTCTTATCCTTTGCTGCCATCTTGTGGCCGTTTGTGGAATTCATGTATCTTTGCCTTTTCGGCGCAGTTGTTTCATTCGTGGTCTTCTGCTACCATCTCGTGGCCAGTCTTGGAATTGCAGCGTAGTTCACTAAAGCGTTTTGGCGGCGGTACTTAGGTGTGCTTCTCGTTTGAAATTTTGTGTCTGTGTGTGTTATAGGTCTTCCAGCGGGTCATTGTTTTTCATCCCTTGATTTCTGCCTTCTGGGATTTCCTTGTCTGTTTCCTGAAAGGTGGCACAATTCTTTACAAGTTCCTTCCTAGTGATTAGGTGTGAGCTCATTTTTGACAAGCTTATTTGTCCTAGGGCTGTCTGCTGCAGTATGCTTTTTTTGGGGGGATTGCAGTCTGTTGTGTGAGCGCTGGAAAGGTTGCTGTTAGCTCTGTTGCTTCCATGCGAGATGGAGTCTGGCACAGCTTTCTGCATTCTTTTTCCTCTTTGTTCTTTGTTGTCATTTGCCTCGAATGCTCTTCGCTTCCTTTACTGGTATTTAATACCATTGGTTGTTTTGTTGCATGCATAGAAATGGCATTATTATTTTCAAATTTGTGCATGATCTTTTTCAAAATCTTCCAGAAAGGAGGGAAGGAGGGAGGGAGGGAGGGAGGGAGGGAGAGAGAGAGAGAGAGAGAGAGAGAGAGAGAGACAGAGAGACAGAGAGCTAGAAGCATTGATGGCAGTTTTAGCACCTTGCTGCTGTTTGCTTCCTCATTGCAAGGGTTCTGAATGGTCTGGTACTCTTCATTTCCCAGGCTAACCCTGTCTCCATTGACCTAAGCCTCTTAGGGTCACAGGGTATTTGATGCTGCTCTGCATGTGTATACTTGAATGTCATTGACTTTCTGCTGTGTGTTTTGTCTGAGGTGACCTTATGTTTTCATGGCAGTGAGTGTCCTCCTCACCCACGGTGCAAATTTCCTTTGGGTTGTTGGTGTGACGTGTTCTGTCTTATTCCCTAGCATCTTCCCTGAAATTTTCTCCTAGTTCGTTTTCATTATCTTCTCCTGTCATCTGTATCCAAGTTTTCCTGTCTCCAAATGCAGATGTAGGAAAGTGTGGCGAATGTAGCCGCGGTGTAGTGCTTGTGTTCCGAGCAACAGGTCTGATCATATGCTTGTGCTTGCTGTTTCGTCTTGGCTGGGATGCGCCCGCCAATGCATTTCTGTATCCACATTTCTTGGTTTAGCTTTCCCTCCCTAAGATCTCGAGTGGTTTTTCCTTTTTTCTGCGATTGATTAGTAAGCACGGTTGGCTCCTTTTTTAAGACGTACACGGGCAGCTGTAGTATATTTGGTCGTTCTGTTTTGCTACGGCAGTTAGCTTCCAGAAGCATGTGTGTTGTGTACAGCTATGCCCATGGTCTTTATAGTGCTAGCCCCTGGGTAGCTAAAGGCCTATATCCTGACATGTGAAGTTTCCTTGTCCCGTCTCGGGAAGTGTTTATTTCCCGATTCTCCTTTATTCACCGTGGGAACGTGTAGACCATACTCTCGTCCTTCATTGCAGAGCCCATGCTTGAATTCTGAACTCTTCCCAACATGTTGGCCAATTAAAGACTCATCGACTAGTGTTATTTGTTGATATTGTAGAAAGTGGATGTTCATCTTTCTCTTGGAGCCTACGCTGTGGACTTCTGATCCTGTGACCACTGTGCTGTCCGCCTGTCTGCATTAAGTCTTTGCTTTTATTTTTTTTCCTCAGTTTTCATTGAATTCAACCCAATCAAACTTTTCCATGAAAACCATTTTGTGTTGATTCAAATGTTAGGTGTTGAGTACTATCTCCAAGTGGTGGTGCATGTTCTTTTAAGTGTTGTTTTGTGTATTCCTGTGTCCCTTATGCATTTTTTGGTGGAAGACCTCCATGTTGAGGCCTGAGCAGCCCCAATACCCGTCTTTCCCAATCCCGTCTGTTTCAAATTATTTGTCCTATTTATCTTTCCTCTCCTCGTGTCTTTCACCATTCCACCCCATCCCTCACATGAGCATGGAATACCTTCTCATCTTGCTGCACCTTGATGGTGGTGCAGCTATTTTTGGTGGACAGACTTTTTGGGTGATTTGTTCTGTGCACATGGGTTGTTCACAGGTGAGTGGTTTACGGGGCCTCAGTGCTAATGTGTTTTCCCTTTACCTCAGTTTTTGGGAAAAACCTTCCCCCTTCTCTGCAGGAGCTGTATAATGAGACCATTTTTCCAACCACCCCTCATCTCATTGGTGTGCACATTTGCGTAGCTTTGGGGCCTTTTTGTTTTTTAAGCATTGAAGATGCATTGGCTGGGTTTTGTGTTCGCTGCACATCATCTCTGGGAACCCTGAGTCCCTGCATCAGGACGCCTTCCTACAAGCTATCTTTACTTGTCTGTCAAGGTTTCATGCACACGCTCTCGAGCATCACTTGCCCATGCCACATCTCTTACTTTTGCATGCATCCTATATCTGTTCAATCCAGTATTGGTGTGTTAGTGTTCTTTGTGGTGACATGTTCCAGAGTGATGTCTGATGTGCTTCTTCCCCATGTGTGTTGCCTGCTGTTGAGTAGTGTAATTTAAGGATATTGAAAAATTGAGAGGAGGCATGTAAGGCTATTGGCGTTGTATACTAATGTTCCCAAATCTGTTTCCATTTTTCCCTGTGTGATTGAACAGATGGGCAATTCCGCCTTTTCCATGTGAGTTGTTACAGGAATGAATCCATCCATTTCACAGCAAAGCTTTAATTCCTCTTCCTCCTGCATCCTAGTCAGTCCACCTCCCATTTCACTGTAGGCCATCCTTATTGTGTATTGTGTGTGAGGTTGCTGGTGTATGTGCGCTTGCTTTGTTTCCAGTTTTGTGGAATTTGCTCTGTCAGGGAATGACTGTAGAGAAGCTGTACGTTGCCTGGTCAACGTGCTTGTGTAATGGTGTCCTGTTGTAGGTGTTGCCTCAGAGCTAGGGCTTTGTTGTGTGGAGTATTTGCTCAATATATCTTTGTGGAAGTCTACTGATGTCCTTTCTGTGCATGTTGTTTGTTTGCTGTGGCTGTTCATTCCTGCCTGCGTTAACCTGCAGACACGGAAACTTTCTCAGCTATGGAAGATGGATTAGCTCATGCAGACACACAATTGTGAGACTTACCGGGGCGGAGGGGCCAGGGTAACAGTAGAGCAGTTTGGTGTATAGTGTGGTTTGATAGGGTCATGGGAGGTAGATGCAGGGGAAGGACTTGCTAGGTGGCTTGCTCCATATCGTGCCATTCTTTGATCAGCGAGGTAGAGTGATCGGGTGGGTTGCTGTCCATGGTTCCTTTTCTCTCTTGGTGTGGATTGTGTAGTGTAGAGTGATTCCTTGATTTTGGGTCCTGTTAATGGAGGGCTTTTCCAACACAGTTACTGTCCCTGTCCATGGTTCTCTGCCGGTGTTGGCAGCCGTGATCCTTGTGGTGATCTAGTAAGGCGTACTCACAGAGCATATTTTATAGGCATCTGGCTTTAGCAGCAGCAGTAGCCTGATCTCACATGCTTCTTTGCCCCGTGCGGTGAATTCGGTTTTGTTAAAATGTCTTAGTCCTTTGTGTCTTGGAACAGCTTTTCACACATTTCCCGCCTGTCTCCTACATAGTATTTGTTTTTCGAGGACCGTCTTTTCGAAGTTGGAGCGACATTGGTGCCAAAGCTGGAAAGCCGGCTCTTTTTATAAGATTTCCGAGGGTAGTTCTATCAGGTGTTCCTTGCAGTGCCCCACCCATCCATTCCTTCACTGCTCTCTTACCTGTTTCTATGAACACAGCTGTTTTAACCTGCCATGGGGTTTTTCTTTTCCACCTCCCCTGGTAGGATGTTTTTGTGAGCGAGGCGTGGTAGTCTGCAGCTACTGCCCTGCATTCCTTCGAAGTGTCCTTTGAGGAGTTTTCCCAAAGTCTATGCATTTCCATGCAACTAGTCTGATTTGAAATCCAGGGAGATAAGGTATTTGAGTGCTTTTTCTGGACCTTGTTTCCTTTCCATTTTCAGCTTTTAACTCACCATGCATAGTTCTTGCCTCAACATCTGAACAATCTTTTCCTCCTTAATTCCAGTTTTGCTTGTTGTCCTGAGGAGGTTTAAGCCCTTTCATTATAGTGGTCTTATGTCCCTGTGAATCGGTTAGTCACTTACCTTCTAATCTTTCCGGGAGCTATGGTTCGATGGGTGGGGTGTTGTGTTCTAGTGTGATCCTTGGAAGATGGGTCTTGACATGTATCTTATTTTCATGTGGTGTCCAGATGGTCAAAAAAGACAGCATTATGCCTGAGTATTTGGAATGGCTGATTTAATAGGCTCACATCCTTAAAGCGGTAATGCCTATATGTGCTTTTTTTTGCAAGGTGTGTTGCTGTTCTAGGCTGCTCGGGGTGTTCCTAGTTCCCCTCCCCCGACAAGGGCTGCTCCCTTAGATCGGCTGTGATTTTGGATCTTCATTTTCTGCACTTTTTCTTCCCATTTTCCTTTCTATCGTTTGGGATAGTTAGTACAGAATATGTGTGTAAAGTATGGGGTTAGATGGATTAGGAGACAGGAGAAGTGTTTTCAGAGAGTTAATAGTGCAGTTTTGCCTGTGTATTTGGAGAATCGTCTTTTACCGGTTTCCGGATCCTTCCTACGTTGGCGCACGCACAGTGCCATCAATGTTCTGTGTGTTCCACTGGACTTCATGCTTTTCCGGTTCACAGCATTTTTCCATTTCTTCCTTGTTGGGGTTGTCTGTGTTTCTTTCTTCCTGCATATGATATGATTTTGCATTTTAAAAAAAAATTGGAGGTTTTCTCATTGCAAGTTTTGTTCATGTGTGGCACCATGTTTTTCACATCTCCCTGCTGCAGTATTAGAGGTGCCTTGTGTGGTTAGTCATCCTCCAGCAGTATTCCTCAGGCATGGGAGATATTTTTCTGGTTTCCTTACTGTTTTTATGATTGCTATTTCTTCTTTTACGAGGTGCTCAAGGTACACAGTTCTGATTTACCAGGGATGCTGAGGGGTGACTATCACACCGTATTGCTTCAGGATTGTGTTCTTGTCGTCACGGTTTGTTATGTACGAGTTCAGCGGTGTTGCGTGTTTTGTTTAGTTGCCTACCTGTCTGAGTTGGCCATTATGTGTGCCGGAGCCGGGTTGCTAGGACCGCTTAGTAGCGGTTTCCTTGGCGAGATATTTCCTTAGATTTTTTGGCGGATTTCCCTGCCAGGACACCTGTGCATTGTGAAGGATGTACTCCCTCTGCTTTCAAAGAGAGTCATAGTTGCCTAGAAGTACCCCTAAGTATTTTAGGAAGGAGAGTGTTCCCCTTCCTCGACAGAACCTCCTTGTTTCATAGTTCCCATTTGGATTCACTCATTTTTTGCTCTGCCCTTTTGGAAATCAGTGCCCATTTCTCATGTGAAATAAGCCGTAGCCTCCCCGTACACCCCCTGCAGATTAATGTTGATGTCCATTATCCCCTTCATGGTGTTTTTGCCCTGCCCTCCTTATGATTTTCCTGTGATCCCGACTGACCTTAGGCCCTCATTTAAGGGAAACACGGGGAATGTTGTTCCTGCAGTGGGCAAGTCACCTTAGGTTCCCCTCATGCGCAGTGGCTACATGGCAGGTGCGTGTTCGGCCAGTTGCTGTTTCCGAGCACCTATTCCCAGTCAGCATTTGCATGTTGCCTCTCCCGGTGGATCTGCTTTGTCAACTGCATTTTTCTTGGTGTTGTGGTGAGCCGAGTGTGTCGTCTTGTATGTTCTTCTTATTTTTAAAAAAATATATTTTATTGATATTTTTATAGAGAGGAAGGGAGATAGAAATTCAGAAACATTGATGAGAGAGAGACACCCATCAGCCGCCTCCTGCACGCCCCCCAGTGGGGATGTGCCCGCAACCAAGGTACATGTCCTTGACCAGAATCGAACCTGGGATCTTTCAGTCTGCAAGTCGATGCTCTATCCACTGAGCCAAACCAGTCTTGGCTGTTATTCTTTGATTTTCTTCAGTAGATTTTTACAGGTCTTTTCGTCAGCAGGGAAACCCATTTTTGTATTTGTGCTGCAGGAGGGAAAGTGGGTTTGTGTCCTTGATGCGCTCTTGTAAGGTGTACTGCCAGGATAAATGCGTCGGCCTTCCCCCGCCCACCCGGAATTAATTGGACGTCCCCATTGGAGCTTGGGTCGTCCCTTAGTTGGGAAAGAGTGGCGATCGGTTGATGGGTAAGATGATGGGCATTCGCTTGTCTGGCTGGGAGGGCTGCTGTGCCCTGGGCCTGGCTGATGGGTTATTACCTTTAATTTAATGAGAGAGGCTGAGTCCCCGTGTGTCTTTTGTCATGTCCTTAAGGTTCTGGAAAGAGGGCAGTCTCAGTTTGCAGCTAGGGTGGCTTTTTGTTGCCAGAGCTCAATTGCTCACCTTGGCATTAGTCAATCTGTTTTTCTGCGATTGCCTTGGTCTTGGTCTTGCTGTTGCTAAGTGATGAAGGGGCCATTGTGCTGAGGGCAATGAGTCACCCAGGAGTGTTTTTTTTTTTTTAGGTGAGGAGGAGGGCTATTGTGCCCATCCCAATCATTCCCTTTGGCTTTGGTCTTGGTGTTGCTAATGGAGAAGGCGGACCATTGTGTTGAGTCCAGTTACTAACCCTGTACTTGGGTTTGTTCTTACTCTGTGAGGAGGGAGACCATTGTGTTGAGAATAGAAATGTGTTTCTCTCTTTTGCACCCCTTCATGGCTTGCTTCAAGTTTTTTCCATGGCCATTTGTGCAGAATTTATCTAAGGACGCAAGCATAGGTGGCCAAGAGTATCTTCTGTCAACAGAATGGACTTATACGGGTGAATGAAGGCACTTGGTAAATAATGGCCACGAATAAATTAGACAGGAGACAAACAGGCGATGCACGAATCACACGTGGTTTATTTACCAGAGTCCTGGTGGTTTCCAGACCTCGGCAGGACACCTGGAAATCCATGTTGACAGACACACACACACAGTGGACATTGGGCGTTGCAGCTGCTGCTCGGCCTGTTGTAGAGAGGCCTCGGGTTGTGGGTCACGGTTCGGACCCAGGGTCCACGGCAGAGGGCAGAGTTCAGGCAGGATGGAGGAAGGGGAGCGGAGAGCGATCATCTGTGGAGGAGCAGACAAGCGGTTGTAATCTCTTTCGGAGCTTGCTCTCATTTATGTGCTTAAGCAGACATTTTCAGTGTGTCTTATCAGCGTGTCCCGGGTGTTCTGCTATCTGGACTTTACATGTGTGGTACAAACTTTATTATCTCTTACATGCACATCTCTTTTAGTGCGTTTACAGTTCATCCCACTCTGTAATATGTGAAACCAATTTCTTATTTTATATTAGTATTCTATCCTTATCATAATAATTATTATTATAACACCATCATGGAGTTAGGAGGAGGACAGTTCCCAGTTTCCACTTGGCCGCATAGTTTTTAGTTGGACGATTCTTTCTTCTTGAGTACAGTTGCTCAGCTTGGCTTTGGGGTTTGCGTTGCATGGTGATCAGGGAGACTTGAACATTGGAATGTGCTCCGTCCGGTTGTATCTTCCTGTGTTTTTCTTTAATGCCTGTTGTGTTTTCCTTATGTCCTGTTGTGGGCAGTGTTTTTGGAGTCCCCTGTTATTGGTCTTACTTTTGTGGGAGCCATCGATGAGCAACAGTGCCCGTTGCACGTTTATCTTAGGCTCCGGACAGCACAGGTACCAGAAAGCACACATAACGGCATTTTTGTTTGTGGCTTTGAGTGTCACAGGGGATGGGGGAGGATAGCGTAGTTTCCATTGTGACTGATTTTGTGGGTGTGAAATGAAATGGACTCCCCTTCACCTTGTCCTAGAAGGGATGGTACCCTTGCCTAAACAACCTCCATTTTTTGGGAGTGGACACAGGTGTGACAGCGATGTATTAAGTTCCCGAATCCTACCATCATGGACCAATGAAGCTACAGGAACTCAGCGAATCTTGTAATTAGGGTCAATAACAGAAAGACCGTAATTTAAGTGATTAGTCTCTGTAACCCTGCGTTAATTATCTTTCCCCATACAATTCAATGTTCACCCCCGTCCCTCTGTCCTGCATCTTTGCTGCGCCAGAAAGAGGCTGAGAGACAAACCCGGATTTAAATGAAGACTCTTTGCTTTTGCATAGGAAAAGCCTCTTTAGCGGTCGCTTATTGGGGGTCCCGAATTCAGCCCTTAACAGGTGTTCTTCCCCTTTATTGCTTTGGTAAAGGTGAAGAATGCACGTGTGCTTGTCTTTTAGTTTTCCCGCTGCAAGTTTCGTGTTGTGTTTGTTTAAGAAACATCAGGAAGAATGTGTTGCCGCAGGACCTTTCTGGACTTTCCCGCGGTGTTGGGGAATTTTTGGGCGCGTTCTTTTCATTTGTTATCCTATGCTGCCATCTTGTGGTTCTTTTTTGGAATCGCTTTCTTTTTTCTTTCTGAGCGCGTTGATTTTATTTGTGATCCTCTGCTGCCATCGTGTGGCAATTGTAGGAACGGCGCTCTACTTCTGAAAGGCTTCTGGCAGCAGTGTGTTTAGTTGAGCTCACGGTCTTTAGGCAATTGTGTGTGTCTGTTTCTGGCCTTCCATCGCGTCGCCGTTTTCTATTGTTTTTGTTCCTGTTTGTAGGGTTTCCTTGCTCTGTGGTCTGAAAGATACTTCTGTAGGAGTGGGCTCTTGCCGATTGTACTTTTGCTGGTGTGTGCAAAGAGGCCCTTTTCCCCCTAAGGATGTGTGATTTCGCTTGGTGTGTCTCATTGTGACGGCAGTGGTTTCTCGCAGTATTGGAAGCATTGTTGTTTGTTTTGTCAGGCAATGTGGCATGAGGTTTGCTGCTGTTAACTCCGCTATTTGTTCCCCTTTGTCTTTGCCTTTTAGTTGACCCGCATGCTCTTCCCCGCTTGCGGTGTTCCTTTCTGCCTTCATATATTCTGTCATCTATTCAGGAGCAGCATTATGTTTGGGGATTTTGAGAATGAAATTTTTGCAGAGAGGAAGGGAACGGGCGAGAGGACCAGAAAGATGGATGGCGGTCACCCATCCATCACATGGTCATTTTCTAATCATACGATGAGGATGTGTAATCTCTGCTGAGGTCCACAGTCTTGATTGGATTCGGATTTAACTGGCCCCTTGATTCACCAGGCTGGCGTAGGATATTTACCATCGTAAGTCCTCCTTTATGTTCTGTTCTGTGATGACTGAGCTTTTGTTGTGTGCCGTCACCTTTGCTTGACTCTGAGCGCTTCATACACATGTTTGCCGTCGGCTGTCTTAGCACTGATCAGCTTTTATCCCCCGTTGCCCTTGCTTGGTCCATTCTTGCTGCCTTCAGATTTTCCACGGGTCTGTCTGTGTGCAACGACTGAGTTTGTTGTTAGTTTTTTTTTTTCCTTTTTTGTGTTGTTCCTCGGTGCATGCTATCCAGTAACAACGTGTTTGTTTGCCCTGTGTTTGTTGCTCAGTTCAGCAATGTGCCTGTAACTTGTTAATGTTGTATTTTCACAATTTTTCTTTTTGCGCTCCCTACCCCCTTTTGGAGCATTGGGTATGTGTGCTCCGATTCAGTTGCCATCACACATCCAGCGGATGGTGTCTCTCAAAGGTGTGCCGCTGACTCATGTTTCCTGACTTTTTGTTCATGTGATTTGCATCTGAGGTGTATGCATGCCTTTGCTGTCTGCATTGTGCTGTTACGTTTTTATGCTTGCATTGCCATTGTTTGATCCCGTGGTATCGTAGAGTTGGATTTTCACCGGTTATTTTTCTTTTTACAGGTTCTCTTCAGACTCATCAATGTTTTCCCCAAAGAGGTTATTTACTTGCTTGGTGTCACAGTAACAGAAATGAAAAAAATAATATGAAATAATCAATTGCTCCTGACATATTAGTGACTGGAATGAAATGTGTACTCCCCCAAAAGAGATGTGAATGATAGAGATAAAGAAGTCTGTACTGTACATGTAAAAACCAGGTAGCTGAACACCTGGGACCCGCTGATAACATACACTGATGACATAGTGAAGATGTGTGCCATAGAATAGGAAAGAGAAGAAGGTTCGAGGGAGATTAGAGCTGATTGTTTGCTCTCGTACAGACGGTCGCTCTTTGCTCCCCTTGTTGCATCCTGCGTGAAGTCTGCGCTCTGTCACGAACACTGGGTGTGAACCGCCAGTCTAAAGCTGAGGCTTCTAGAAGGTGTTGAGAAGCAGTAGCTGCAATGTCAAATGTCTATTGTGCGTGTGTCCATCATTTAGGATCTCCCAGTGTTCTGTTGAAACCATCATGAATATCGGAAATATAGTGTGTGTGATTCATGGATTGCCTGCCTGTCTTCTTTTTTTTTAAATATACATTTTATTGATTTTTTACAGAAAGGAAGGGAGAGGGAGAGAGAGTCAGAAACCTCAATGAGAGATAGATATCCATCAGCCACCTCCTGCACGCCCTCCACTGGGGATATACCCGCAACTAGAACACATGCCCCCTACCAGAATCGAACCCGGGACACCTCCGTCCGCAGGGTGATGTTCCATCCACTGAGCCAAACTGGCGTCTGCTGCCTGTCTTCTTTGTTATGCATGGTGAGCCAATATGTAAAAAGTGCCTTGATTTATCCTCATAGGAAAATTCTATTGGTAAAGGATACTCTTGGCCAACAGCACTCGAGTCCGTAGATAGATTCTGGCACACTTGGTTATGTATGGTATCTGTTACTTCAAATTGCACTCACTCTTGTTGATTGCTGTTTGAGTTTAGCGCTGCTCAGTGCAATTTTTGTTAGACGGTTGGCATTGTGTTTTGTGTATTGTGTTCTTTTTGTTAGTGTTTGAAGTAGTGGTGTTTGTGGTTGTAATGAAGGAGGTATTTTCTCCCCAATTTTGTGGGTATTCAGTAGTGGGCTCTGTGTGAGAGAAGTGTATTTGACCTCTTCTTGTGAAAAGGGGTAACAGTGGTGTGAGCAGCATGGGACATGGAGTGTGATGCTGGAGTGTGGGCAGGGGCAGAGGGGGATCTGAAGGTGTCACTGAAACGGGAATTTTTAGGGTGAAAAAGACAGGCTTAGGAAAATTTAGAAATTGGGGGACCTTGGAGGAAGCACAGGGCTGCAGACCAGCAGAAAAGGCTTATTAACATTAGAA